>JAYKKI010000045.1:6330000-6610000 GCA_039881145.1 Druceiella hillmani | reverse complement strand
TGGGAAGTGGACATAATAATATAATATATTTTTACAATTAAAAGAAACTACTTGATGTAGTATTATTTCAAATTTCTTTAAGTTCTTTACCACGACCTAGGTTTCGTTGTCTTACAACATCTTCAGGTGGGTTGTTAGCAAAGATCTTTGCTAAAGAAAGTAGAAATTATACTACATCACGTAGTTTCATTTAATTGTGGATAATACATTTCTACAAATTTAACGCCAAATATATTCAATAATATATTTTGTTTCCAGATCATTTTCGCTATACTGCGGGTTTTTTGAAAATACTCCAATTTTTTAACAATATCCTATTTGTAAAGTATGCCTACTTCGAGTTTGCTTTTATCATACTTTCTTTACTATGTTAAATTAATAAAATCTTGCGACATTTTTAACATTACTTCAACTCGCCTCTGTCAAATGGTTTAGCAGAATCAGTTATAAACAAACTTTTATTAATTTTTTTCCATTCTTCTCCTTTGATTGATAATTGTATCCCTTCTAACGAGAATTGAACGATTTTATATGGCAAGTTCGTGATTACTTAAGGTAACAGCAGTGATTTAATATTAATGTATAATTTTAAACGTTGTGTTTTATAACATAATATTTAATGATTATTTAATTATGTATCATTTTTCAATAACATTTGATTTTTAAATTGTAAAATCTTTTGTTATCCGTGTCGTCTTATTGTTATAATTTAGCACTGGTTCATTTCTTTTTATATCACAAGAAAGAAAAAAATTATTAAATATAATTTTTACAGGTTGTATTTTTCCTTACAACTTATTTCTACAGTACCGATTTCTCTCATCATTTTGAATGTAATTTTTTTATGGGGAATGTAAAAATCCATCCGTTTCCGAGAAAATCGCCTTCAACGATAAAATTTTTTCTTATAAAATCTTTTTAATATACTTATTGTGTTAAATTTTGCTAGAAAAATGAAACTTTAAAATCAATTAAAAAAATACTTTTCCAAATTTTTTTATCTATAATTAAGCATTATCATCACCTGACGCCTCGCAAATATTGACGTGACCTTTTATCGGCAATTTTCATTATAGGTATTTCGTCACTTTATTTTGAATAGTAAATGAATAGTATTTTAATAGCAAAAATAATAACTTATTAAATTTATTTTCCAATTTATTTAATTTTTCCCTTCTAATATATTAATTACTCTAATTAACGAGATCCGTAACTCCTGTTCAAATCAAGTAAGGAATATGATATAATAATATAATATATATATATATATTAATAAATATTTTAATTTATACGGAAAATATATCCCGTATAATAATTAACTAAAATTTGCTCGATACGTTAAAGTGTATAAAGTATGTAATTAAGTTGTCTTATCAGTGATTTTAATTTTAATGAATAGATTTTCATTCCAAGAATATATTTTGCAGCCACTATGAATGCGACCCGCATGCAGGCGCCGCCCTGTGCGATTTATGGACTCGCGGCATGCGACGAGCTGCATATCGTCGTATCGCAGCACACTAACGACCGTTTGTAGCTTATTGACTCTGAGGTAAATGAAGTTTGCGGTTGCGACTGGAGAGAAATTATTTTGAGATTCAAATTGAAAATTATCTGCAAACAATTAACTTGCAGGTTGTAAATATTATTTTATAAATCTGTATAATTACTTGAACAGTTTGCATGTAATTAAGATTGCAAACGATAAATAGCAAATCTATTTGACTAAATGCTCAGATTGTTTGCGTATAAGTGAGCTTGTAAGTATTTATTTAGTCAAAATGAATAGTAAAATTATTCAAGAGTTTGTAAAATTTCTTAAGCATTAAGTCGTGAATTACCTTAGGTTAGTCAGTATATTCCTTATAAAAAGAAGATCTGCAGCATCTATAGGAAAAACTTAAAGACAAGGATGCTGCTCGAGCCACCAAATGTGTTAGATTCGTTCCAAACCGATCAACTATCTTTAAGTCATTAATAAATAATATTAATTAATTAATTATATTTTCTTTTATCTTAGTTTTTCTAATGATAATATAAATATGTTCATTCTAAAAAAAAAAATTTATCAATTTGCATAAATTATCAATACATTTAAAAAATATATTCAAGTGACTATCGGAGCCTCGCATCGAATAACTCGCATCGGTCCTACAAATAATGTTTATTATTATAATGCACACATACCACAAAAAACGGTCTTACAAAAAAATCGGAACTACTTTGGCCGATTCTACCGATCCAAATGTTAAAAAGCGCTAATGAAGAAAAGGAAAGATATACGACTGACTGAATACGCGTTAACGGAGACCGCAGACATTTAATCGCCGGCGCTTGTCTTGACTTGTACGGTAAATCGGTAGACTATCAGTCGTCGACTTTGTCCCACAAAAATCGGCAGTTATGGGCGGCCGATTCATCACTACAAAAATCATTCACCCTTGCGTGCAGCAGTTTCTTAGTCATTCGAGGCAACGAAGGCATTTTAAACAGAATAATTTATGAAGGAAAATCAATATTATCTCAATATCTTCTAGACACACTTTAGACACATAATACCCATACTCAATATCTTCTAGACACACTATAGTTAGACAAAATTGATCCTGCAGTTCCCTTCAAATTGCTTCAGCCCGGTCACACAACTAAGAAGATACATAAAAAAAAATGGGAGATATGTGGGTATAATTAGTTATGTAACCTCGGCCCAACCATCATATACTCGTGCGATTGTACATATAAATATATTACTAAGAATAACATCAATACGGTAGTCGACTCATTCTAAATTTTGATATTTTTCGTACAATATTGTGAAATATAAGTTAATTAAAAACCAGTCTTGAAAAACATTCAAAAATTTATTGAAAAATAATAATAAGTAGGCTTCTAAATTTGAAGATACGGATAGAATTACTTACTTTCCTGTCTCGTTTCCTCTCGTAGAATATAATGTACAATATTAAAAATGACCTCACAACACAGTATTGCCGTCCTTCTTTAAAGGTTAAATTTAAACTTTTATAACTCGGTCAATTTTTAAGATTATTAAAAAAATTTTTCACTCTTCATCAGCTTGTACCTTGAAATTATGATTAATGAAATAAAAAAAATTTAGTCAAATAACCAATTTATATTGATTACCCTCACTAAAATACTTGTATATTGTTTAACTTTTTAAAATATAATATAAACTATACTACCACCATACCATAAACTAGCAAATGTAAAAATTGGGAAAATCCACTCAAATCCCACTTCCGCTATTGTCTTATATAATATTTAAATGCTTTTGGAAGCTTCTACAAGTTAATCACTTCAAATTACTCACCTAAAGATGTTGTTTTACAACGAAACCGAGGTCGTGGTTAAGAATTTAAAAAAAAAGTAGATATAATACAACATCATGTAGTTTCATTTACTGGTTAGCAAAAAATAAGTGATAGTGAATTTCTACAAAATTAACGCCAAATATCATCATCATCATCATCATCATCATATATATTAATACGCTAAGGTTAAGATGTTACACTTCCTTTTTAGAAAAAACCTCACAACTAATCCACATAAATTATATATCATTTTATAGATAATTGCTTGCTCTACCGGCATCCACAACTAAAAAATTTATTATTGCTATTGTTTTTGCAAATGAATTAATTATTAAAATAATATACACAAAACAGCAATGCTGCCATCTAACGGCTCAACGTCAATATGATTGACGGTCGGTAAAATTTTTGTTTAATTTCAAATCCACTCACGTGTAAATAAAGTGGCGCTTTAGCTCAATGCTTTTGATACTTGCGCCTCTATATGTCAATTTTAGTAAAATATTTGTTTGATCTGTCATCTGAGCTTCATAATGGAATAAATAATGCGAAGACTTCGCACGGGTCACGCTAGTATTCAATATTTGACGGAAAATGTAATGAAGTGAATTAACAGTGAACGTGCTTTTAATAAAAGGTTCCAAAACTTATGTCTTCGACATTTAATAAATAATTTTGAATCTTAATATTTCGAATATGTTGAGGCTTTCAACCAAGGATTTAAAATAAAAATGAATTATATGTACGTACTCTTTTACATGTACGCTAGGTTATGTTCATTAAACACTGTTATTAATAAAAATACTTAAGCTGACGTCATACTGCTTTTATTCTAAGTATACTTATACCGTTTATAAGGTTGGTATTAGAAAGGTATTTATTACTATTAATAAACTTTGTAAAACGATAGAGTAACTATCCGAAGTTATTTTAAAAATCCAACGTGCGTGGCAACATTCCATTTCATAGACAAACACGTAAAATGTGAGATTTTATCTGTGTGAATACAAATTACATCTATAATATCATGGCGTCTTTAGGGCAACGTCAAAATTTTTATTCTTTTTTTAAATTTTGTTCTTTCTAATTTAATTCGTCCCTTTTTTCCAGTTATGTAAGATCATGAGATGCTGAAGAAAGAGCATGAGCTACATATTAGAATAGCATGAAGAGATAATAGTTAATTTAAAATTTTCCTAAAATATTCCAGCAATAAATGACAATATTATTTGTAAGAATAATTCTTAAATTTATTTAATTTACAAAAATTATCCTTAGTAAATATTGAACTGCAGCAAGATGCAGTTCCACGCAATAAATTAAATAATATTCCTCCTTGATTACTCGAATTAAGTTATGTGCAGCCATTTTCTTCAAAAGTGAAAAAAACAATTATGAAAATCGAATTGTGAAAACTGACGTACTGTATTTGCTTAAATGTAAACTTTTTTTAGGTTGAGTGTACCAAAGTTAAGTTTAGGCCGAGATCGGAATAGCGCTTGACAGATGAAGTTATGACGAGTTTACCGCATTAGAAACATTTTTGTCTATTCTCTATTTATGTAAGGTATAACTTTCTATTCCGAGTTTATTAGTAACCATGTAATTATTTATTTAAATAATTTTCCTAAATACTATTCGAAATCCCAATTTCATGCGAGGCATTGTGAGGGTGTCACAGATAGACGATAAATATGAAGATAAATATACCTAATAATCATCATAAAGTCAGTTTACCTTTGTCCAACTTGTTTCCCTGTATGCCAATTTTTGTAATAGGTCATTTGAAACACAATAATTTTAAATTTTAAAGGAAAGAGTGTCCGTTATTTGTAAGGCAATTATTTATGGCAAACTTTTAATACTCATTATTTGCAAGGACCAATATTGTGGACCAATATAATAAACACCTTTTTATATGTTATAATTTATCACATTATCAAGTCACATCAACATAGTGATCAACGCCACGGTATGTCTATACTGTCGATATAGAAAATGATATATAATTTATAATTATATATTTGATAAAAAAATACATTTTTGAAGATGTTTCAAAATAATGATTCTAGTGGGTTCTATAGAGTACACGCAATTTTCAATAATTTTCATGATCGGTTCTATTTTTGCCTTCAATGTATGTGAAATTATTTCGTTTATAGACCTTGTGATTTATAATAAATATAGTGCACAAGTCAACGGTGGCGCTTCACTCACTCTCAATCTGTCATCCGAGGCGGATGGACCTATGAGTTTTATAACTATTTACTGATAAGTCGTTTATTTTATTTAAAACCCAAAACCGTGATAAGTGGATATCACACATCTCATAAAATTATTAATAATTAATACAGATAACCCATAGGTTTTCGGTATAACGAGGTGGCATTTAACGTCACATATTTTCTAAGTATCTATATCTTTATATTTGATTATATTGCATTCGTTCTCTCCACAGAGAAGTTTTGTAAGTATGAATCAATATTAAGCAGTCTTCTCTCTCACTCATCATTTTCACTCAGGTATTTTGCGCCGGTCCTGTTCTCGGCTTTGGCTATTGATAGAGCAATGCAATTTATTCAGGAAAGCAATTGAAGGCTTTCACGTGCTTATTTAATAACTATCAGATTTGATTTTTATTGACTGTTATGTTTATGAATAATTCGACAAATTCCCTTGTCCATATTGTATTACAGATATACACTTTGATTTTTTCACAACTTTTATTTTTTAACTACATATTTATAATATCATTGGAAAAACTAGGATAAAAGAAAATATAATTAATTAATATAATTCATTAATGACTTAAAGATACTTGAACGGTTTGGAACGCAGAATATAACATTGATGAAAAGTTTATTATGAAAAAAGAAAAGAAATTTTGACGTTATTTACTTGGAACGCGTTGTATTCAAATGTAAATAAAGAAAACAAACAAAATGTTATTACGCTTCCCAGCGTGCTGGAATAAAAGTTAACCAAATCAAAATATTGAAAATATATAGAGGATATACGAAAAGTGAATAAGGTACGTCCTCGAAAGGTAGAGGGTGGAGGTAGTAGGGTGCAGGACATTTTTTTTCAAACATCCTGATTAAAAAAGCCACCATATAAAGTTATTTAATTACTTTATATATAATGTGTACCCCTGTATTATGTATCCCAAATGCGACGTATCTTAAAAACATTTGTTATCAGCTGATTGCTCGTTACATCTTTAGCGTGAATTTTAGATTAAGATGATGAGATTTGTTTCTAAACTAATGACATCTATAGTTAAATAATATTAAATCCTTAATAAATACAGGTTGCGTCATCTATTTACATGTTGCACTACTAAAATTGTATTATTGAGTTAAAATTTACTAGTATGTTTGTTGGAATCATGATCTATGCTCGTATCGAGGTTACATGAAAGTCTGTCATGTCGTCTAGGCGTGATTGAGTAACAAACATCTAAACATAATTTTCGTGGTATTAATATATCAAATATGGCGAACCGCAGATAATATAAATCTATACATTAATCCGTTGCCCAAAATATACGTACGCTAATTTTGCTAGTGTCTCGTTGTTCGGTTTTAGAACTCTAAAACCGAACAACAGGTAACAAACATACAAACTTTCCGGTATTAGGTAACAAACATACAAACTTTCCGGTATTAAGTAACAAACATACAAACTTTCTAAATTGTAATATCAGTGATATGCAACATCAGGTGTATCTCCAAATGTAAAATTAAACCGAAAATATTTTCTCAATTCTCGGCTACTTTTTATTATTTTTCATAAAGATAATCTAAAATATTTTTTTTTTCTCTCCCTTCTAACCCATTGTTACCCGTCAAAAAAAAAAGAAAAGAACATGAAATAAATGTAGAATGAGTAAAATTTTCAAGAGAAAAATTTTTATTGTTTTTTTTTTGCAATGGAATCCAATAATTGTCACTATTTTGAGTTATATTAGAAGCGATACATACATGGTAATATGAAAAAGGTAAATGCGTAAATATTTGAATTTATTAGGAAAAACTTTGCGATTATTGTATTCTAATTATATAAGATAAAGGGTTATGGTTTTATTAAATCACATTACACATAATAATTTAAAATGGAGCAATTAGTAAATAATAATTTAAAATGGAGCAATTAGTAAATATTTGAATTTATTAGGAAAAACTTTGCGATTATTGTATTCTAATTATATAAGATAAAGGGTTATGGTTTTATTAAATCACATTACACATAATAATTTAAAATGGAGCAATTAGTAAATATTTGAATTTATTAGGAAAAACTTTGCGATTATTGTATTCTAATTATATAAGATAAAGGGTTATGGTTTTATTAAATCACATTACACATAATAATTTAAAATGGAGCAATTAGTAAATATTTGAATTTATTAGGAAAAACTTTGCGATTATTGTATTCTAATTATATAAGATAAAGGGTTACGGTTTTATTAAATCACATTACACATAATAATTTAAAATGGAGCAATTAGTAAATATTTGAATTTATTTGGAAAAACTTTGCGATTATTGTATTCTAATTATATAAGATAAAGGGTTACGGTTTTATTAAATCACATTACACATAATAATTTAAAATGGAGCAATTAGTAAATATTTGAATTTATTAGGAAAAACTTTGCGATTATTGTATTCTAATTATATAAGATAAAGGGTTACGGTTTTATTAAATCACATTACACATAATAATTTAAAATGGAGCAATTAGTAAATATTTGAATTTATTTGGAAAAACTTTGCGATTATTGTATTCTAATTATATAAGATAAAGGGTTACGGTTTTATTAAATCACATTACACATAATAATTTAAAATGGAGCAATTAGTAAATAATAATTTAAAATGGAGCAATTAGTAAATATTTGAATTTATTAGGAAAAACTTTGCGATTATTGTATTCTAATTATATAAGATAAAGGGTTATGGATTTATTAAATCACATTACACATAATAATTTAAAATGGAGCAATTAGTAAATAATAATTTAAAATGGAGCAATTAGTAAATATTTGAATTTATTAGGAAAAACTTTGCGATTATTGTATTCTAATTATATAAGATAAAGGGTTATGGATTTATTAAATCACATTACACATAATAATTTAAAATGGAGCAATTAGTAAATAAACTAGATCTAAATAAAATAATTTTAATTACTTTCGTCTTTAATCTTTTTAAACTTTTTCTTTAGGTATTAAGATTATACGAAGAAGTATCGAAGTACATATAATTAAAAAGAAGATAAATCACAGTGTAATAACATCGTACATATGCTTCGTACATTTATATGTACGAAGCATATGTACGAGGTTATATACCTATTGTGAAAAGAACATCAGATTATTGTCCGCTTGTTATCGTGTATGAGTTTAAAAATATACAAATAATAAATAACAGTTATGATATTTGTAAATTTGTGTATATATTCGTTAATTGAAAACCAAACAATTTTAATAAAAAATAAGATACAGTGTTACATGAAATAATTTTTTATTATTACAAATATATTATGCTAAAATAAAACTCATGTTATTTAAAAATGAACATATTTAAACATGTATGCCATCTAGTGAGGTTTCTTGGTAACATCACCAGCTTATAGCGGCAACAACACAATTACATATACAGTATCATGCTTACGCGCTAGATGTCGCTTGTCTGTCATTACAATTTTCATTTAATATCTTTATTTAATACACATTTTTCATTTATTGGAGTTTAATAGTAATACAAAATAGACAATTTTTTTAAAAAATTCAGTAAATTAATAATAAAATATTTGCACGGAAAATTTTCTTCAAGACTAAAAAAACTTTCTTCACCTTTTGACGTCTGTTGTTTTATTATACGAATCGGTAAGTTTCTTTATATAAATTTTATGTGAATTTATAATTGTGTAACTCACGGTAATTGGATTATTCCTACTAAGCCAATTCAATTGGACGCAGGTGTGTACCTACGTATAGCTTTTGGTTGTGAGGATTTAATTAATTAAATAATCTTGGTGTTATATTGGATGAGTATTTTTATTAGATTAGTTACTTGTATTCCCGTAGGAAATGAGTTTCTTCTAAAACGACCGTTGGTCCTTTCATTTGTTTTCGGGAAACGTTAATAATGATTTAAGGTTTTAAGTTAGTGATAGCAATATCCCCAGCCTTGGTGCTTAGAAATGTTTTATGTACAAACGTCAAATGTGAAGTAGAATGGTGTTAATTATATTGATAATGACGAATTTATGGCAAGTAGTTTATCAAATACTCTAATTAGGATTTTGTCAATTCATAGCTGCTGGTCAGTAGTAGTCTATCATTGTTGGACATTTTTGTTAGTTTAGTTTATACCATAGTTTATACATATATTTAATTTATTTTAGTTTAGTTTATACCACTCTAAATGACAATTGACAACAGATTATAGATCTTATTTTTGCTTAATTAAGCTTCAGTGAAAAAACTTTATAAAGAAATTGTAATAATTACGGGAAAAATTAGTCAACATCTGTTACTTTTGAATTTAGACTTGTATTAGTTATTACCTACTATTTCTTAAAATTTAATAATGGTTTAAATGTTGCATACTCTTTTTTGGTAATCGCTGTGCGATCAAAATCAGAATAGGAGCCTTCAAATGTATCTAGTATAGAACATTAGTTAAACAGACTAAGAATGTAATGCACATTTTTGCTGGTGTACTTTTAATAAGAAGAAAAAATTCTGGTTAAAATTTACGTAAATATTTCTACAATGAATAAAATTCTTTTATATTTTGTCCCACTTTTGCAATAAAAAAATAGCTTGGAAAACTTTAAAAGTATTCCGCCTAAATTAGTTTTGACTAATGTTCAAAAAGTTAGATCATGCATAGTGAGAGCGCATTACGGATGGCATTTTTTTGTGTTTACATATATTTAAAGATGTTTTGTCATTGAAGAAATGAAATTAAGAATTTAAATATTGCGTTTCCGTGAATATATTATCTTCTTTCATTACAATACTTGTAACAGAAAATAATGTTTAACAATAACATACACTTCTTAACGCAAAAATATAATATTTTTGGTAGTTGCCGATAAAATTTCAGTCTGTGAAATCGAAAGTTAAATTTTTATTTCAATTTATAATCTCTGTACTACATTAAATTAACTTTGTCGCCTGTCTGTTTGTCATAACAAAATATTTTGAATACTCAATAATATATTAATATAAAATTTATCCAGAAGACGAGAAATTCTGAACATATAATGTACATATAAAGTTTTTCGAAAATGTATTATTATATAATATTCAAGAGATCAGATTTTCATGGAAATTTTTAATTTCCGAATGTATGTTTTATTTAATTTATTATATTTAGAATTTAGTGCGCATATTAACACATATTTCTTATGTTTTAACCTATAATTTAAAGTTTTCAAGTGAAAATAGTTAGAGTTTTTTTGTCAAATTCAGACAAGTTATTTTTTCTATAATCTAATTATCTCTTTCTTCTCTAATTTTCTATCCATGGGTATGAAAAATCTGAAGGAATCTAAATTTTTTTATCAGAATTTCTAAATAAAAATATTACGGTAACTTTCTTGACATTTTTAAGGATGTATTTAAATATGGAACTCTTTACTTTGTGCATGAACGATTTGATCAACTGAGGTCATATTTACACAATATATATATATATATATATATATATATATATATATATATATATATATATATATATATATGTTTTGTCAAGACAAAGGTTTCTCCCTACGGTAGAATTCAATAGGAGGCGCTGTAGTCAAGTTATTATCAAATTATTTATGAACCAAAATGACTTATATTCACAATATATGTCTATTTAGTGCAAAAAAAATCAGAAAATCTGGATCCGATTGGTGGCGCTTTGTTTCAAAGGGCAGAATAGCATCTGCCGGACTAGCTAGTTAAATATAAAAGTCAAAAAATATAAAAATGTTATCTAAAATTTTGGTTAGATAATTTGTCAATAGATGCCACTCTATTCACTTATACTGCATATTTAATGTTCTTGTGAGTACAAATCTGTACTTGGAAAAATAATTATAGTGAATTTCATGGTATGCAAAGCTAATTACGCGAAATCGCTTTGTGTTCTTTTTCACTTGCATAATACATTAAACGCCAGAGAAAAAAAGTTCTCGGAAGTCACTATTTAATTGAACTGCACTCGAAGCTAACATCGATTAACCACTCAGACCGGATGTCTCGCAGAGAACCGAGGTCAAGGTCAAAAACACATGCCGGCGGGATACGGAAGTGATCGGTTTTACCGCCATATCCGGTGCTTTTCTCTTGATATATTATCGAGAATAACGTATGGCTTTTATTTATTGTTAAAATTAATATCCTTGTTTGTTTTACGATAGGAATATCGTGTATTTCGAAGAAGATATATTTTATCGCATCGGTATTTATGACATGTTTAATATGAATAGGCATAGGGTTATTGTTATCTGCGAATGGAACGTTAAATTAAATGTGCACTGTGATCTATGGTCGAATAAATTATATTGTTTAATGATAATGAAACAGAATACGGCCTGTATAGGGCAGTGAATGGATACAGATTTATTCGGGTGTTCGTCCATATGATTCATGGATGGAGTTCCGTCTATTTGAACATAGCTTTATATTGAAAAAGAAAAAAAATATTTCAGAAAAAATGTGAATAGCATTCGTTAAACAAATTGTGATATCACATCTTACCTAGTGTTTTCAGATATCCTGATTTTGGCGTAACGTGCCAATTTTTGGGTACCGAATTCAAAAGTAATGTTGTAGAGTTGTAGATACGAGGGTATTAAATACTAGCTTGCTGGTATCTGCTTTAAATTAATCAATCAGAGGATGGTGGATAATATAAAAAAAGTATTATTTTTTAAGTGAAAATTGTTTGGGCGCGAAGAAACTAAAATGTCAAGGTTGCAACGTCCTTCACGTAACGTTTTGCAACGTTTAGTGGTAACATCTGAATGTAACGAATCTACTGCAAGAAGGACGAAAAAAAGGTACTTACCTAAGTACATACAAGCGAGAGAGATAAGAAACAAAAATAGTGCTCACTACTATTGTCAGCTTTTTTGTACATTGTGGTCAAAAGTAAACTGTCATTTTTTTTCGCACAAGCAAACTAAAATGGCGTTCACTACTGCTGTCAGTTGTTTTGTACGTTATGTCTATTAAAAGTAAAATGTAAAAATTTCGTCGATTTATTTATCTCTTTATGTATGGGGAATGTTTGTAGCATATATTAAATTGTATTTTTTTTTTTTTAGGTATCTATACATTTTTAAAATGTTTATTCAAGCCTTTTAGAATTATTTCCTCTTTTTTTCTCTCTCTCTCTCTGTAGTTTTACCCCTTAACATATACTTATATATCGAGGTTTAAATAGCCAAAGAAGTTTCACTTCTGTCACGTACACTGAGTTGTGCGCGACCAAACTTCTTGTTCTCTTCTTTGTTTCAAAATATTTTTTTTTGTTAAAAAGTTATTTCATCGATGTTACTATTATTTTTTTTAAAACAAATATATTTACCAAAATATTTGTTTAAAAAAAAGAAGACTGGTATTTCTGGTATCCGAATTTGTGGGATTATGATATTCTTACCAATTAATTTTGGTAACAACAGAAGAGTTTTGTATAAATTTTAAGTTATTTTAACCGAGAATAGGAAATGAAATTTGTCACGAAAACTACATAAAAATATATATTTATGTTTCACACATGTACGTTTATTTTTAAAAAAAATCTTTACTCATTTTTTCTGTTGTATATATCATTATAAATAAAAATTCAATGATTTTATAATTTGAAATATTTTTTAAACTTTATAAAAAAGTAATAACTTTTTTTTAATATGTTTAATTCAACTGTAAAACGGTTAACCAAAAACCACTAAAATTTATTCGAAATATTAATATAGTTACAAAATTACAATGACGCTAGTACGAATAAATAAAAAGAGCTTTATTTTAAACATTTTTATCTTTAATTTTCTAAATAAAATAATTATGAAACTCAGGTAAACGTAGCTAGCGATATTTTTTTTTGTGACAATTTTTTTTAAATAAATTGAAAATGTGTGTACAAAAGTTTTGACCACTTTTCATATTCTTTTTGCTCTTCTTAGTTAATGTATTTCTCAGTTTATTGTACAATTATATGTCCCGCTGTTTACCATATTTTTAAAAGTTTAATTATGGATATTTAAAAAGCCTCGTTGATTAATGATTACGCGTCTGTTTAGATATAATAAGATATATTGTTGTTTGACTGTTTATATATATAATAAAATACATGTGGGCTACTACGCTTTATTATTGTGCCAAATTTCAAGTTTCTACCTCAGACGGTTTTTGAGAAAAGTGACTGTGATAGATGGACAAACGAAAACGGGATTGATTTTATAGGGGACTGTTTGATTGTCTGTCCATATGCCACAGCCGCCATTTTACTCGGAGATTGTTGGAACTATTGATTTGAAGTTTGGATGGTAGGTATGTTCTATGAACCGCTATACAATGAATTAGTAGAATTATGAAAAAAACAATTTTAGGGTTGGCACTCAATGCATGTAACCTAGGATGAAAAAAAAATCCAGTGAACATAGGCGTGCGGGATATCGTTAGATAGGTCTTAAAAAACGATATAGAGGTTCCAAAATAACTTTTTTATTTAAGTCTATAGTTAGTGAGACATGCGCTTCTAGTCTTAAAAAGTGTGTCCCACTAACTTGTTAACTAACATGCGAAAAATTCTGAAAAAAATTAAGGTATTAGAACTTTAAATAATTTTTTAACGAAAGTTGTTTGAATAAGATATGTTGTGTAGTTTTTGAATACGGAATATTTTCGGTACCGGCCGCACTAATAACTTTGTTTTGCAGTGTCTGAGAAATACGAACTTATAACTTTACTATTGTTGGGGGCTAAGGAACCCTTCATGCGTCACTCCGATTCACACTTGGCTGGTTGTTATTTCTTTGAGGTATGGAACCCTAAAAATATAAAAAACGAAAGAAAATATTCAGAAACGTAAGGTAAATTTGCTCGTAAGACTAATAACGAATGTTTCTCTAATTATATTTTTCTATAAGATAATCTTTTTAATTCCGTTATCTTTGTACAATAATGTTGCCAGTTTTCTTGAAGTTACATTTATTGAATTCTCTTGCTATTAATTTTTAACATTGGTCGAGGCTGTATATTAAGGCCCAAAATCAATATTATCTCTAACAATGCTTTTGTATCACTAGGTATAAAATTTTGACCTTTCAGTTTTCTATATCAATAACATGTCAACAAATAGGAATTACTGTCTCCGCACGCTATCTACCAATAAGAGGGCGAATCACTGACTGGCTATCCAGTATCGTATAGGAATGACAGATGTTGCCTCCCAGTAACTTTGTCAGTTATTTTCGATAGGTTAGGTTATCACAATAACATTAAGGTACTTTTCTATCATTTTTAAACGATAAAGAAGAAAGTAATATATACATAAATATATATATATATATATATATACATATATATATATATATATATATATATATATATATAAGTATAGCAAGAAAGTATGTCGTCCTTTAGACACCTACAGCAATTTAGAAATGTCGTGATCGTTATCATACTAGGATGATGATTGCTATAATGAAAGCAATAGTACATATAAATACTGAGTAAATTATATGTGTAAGCTCAATGAGCAAGATTTTAAAACTACATTTTGGATAAATAAGAGTTCTCTTTAATTATATTAACACAATAATAATTATTATAATTTATTACATATACAATAACAAGTATTATTGTGTATATAATAAATTATAATAATACTTATTGATTTATTATTACAAATGAATGCTTCTTTCAATTATAAATTTGAAATTAACACTGGCTTGTGTCCTATTTAATACTTGACAGAATGGAAATGAGATACTCCATAACTACGTACAACTTTAACTACTCTTACTTATATTATTCTGGATTTTGAAATATAAAAACTTACCATGGCTATTTAAAAATTCACGATAACTTTAAACTACGTCTAATCGTAAATTTAAATGTTTCGGGAATGTTTAAAAAGCCTATGTGTTTTTTAATATTGTGATTAAAATGTTTCTGCACAGCTATTATTTATTTATATATATATATATATATATATATATATATATATATATATATATATCTATATATATATATATGTATTTTTCATGGTGAATTTGCCATATATAGTAACAGAACGCGTCACTTATAAAGGAGAGCATATATAGAAAGCCTTCTACGATTGTCGACAGACAGTTAAAACATCAAAGAACTTGAGGGAAGCAAACTAACGATAGAGAAAAAGTTATCAGTTGTCTTAGCTATATACGTCGACGGACGTATATAGTTAATCAGTAATCAGGTGTCTTAGTTATATACGTCGACGGACGTATATAGCTAACCAATAATCAGTTGTGTTAGCTATATACGTCGACTACATAGCTATTATTTATTTACTTGGTGCATATGTATTTTTCATGGCGAATTTGCCATATGTAATAATGGAACGCGGCGCTTCTAAGGGAGAACACGTGTAGAAAGCCTTCTACGATTGTCGACAGACAGTTAAAACATCAAAACAATTAAGGGAAGCAAACTAACGATAGAGAAAAAGTTATCAGGTCTCTTAGCTATATACTTATTTGGTGCATATGTATTTTTCATGGCGAATTCGCCATATGTAATAATGGAACGCGGCGCTTGTAAGGGAGAACACGTATAGAAAGCCTTCTACGATTGTCGACAGACAGTTAAAACATCAAAACACTTGAGGGAAGCAAACTAACGATAGAGAAAAAGTTATCAGGTCTCAGCTATATACTTCGACGGACGTATATAGCTAATCAGTAATCAGGTGTCTTAGCTATATACGTCGACAGACGTATATAGCTAACCAATAATCAGTTGTATTAGCTATATACGTCGACTACATAGCTATTATTTATTTATTTGGTGCATATGTATTTTTCATGGCGAATTTGACATATGTAGTAATGGAACGCGTCGCTTCTAAGGGAGAGGACGCATAAAAAGCTTTCTACGATTGTCGGCAGACAGTTGAAACATCAAAACAATCGAGGAAGCAAACTAACGATGGGGAAAAAGCTATCAGTTGTCTTAGCTAAATACGTCAACGGACGTATATAGCTAGCCAGTAATCAGTTATCTTAGCTATATACGTCGACTACATAGCTATTATTTATTTATTTGGTGCATATGTATTTTTCATGGCGAATTTGCCATATGTAGTAATGGAATGCGTCGCTTCTAAGGGAGAGCACGTATAAAAAGCTTTCTACGATTGTCGACAGACAGTTAAAACATCAAAATACTTGAGGGAAGCAAACTAACGATAGAGAAAAAGTTATCAGTTGTCTTAGCTATATACGTCGACGGACGTATATAGCTAACCAATAATCAGTTGTGTTAGCTATATACGTCGACTACATAGCTATTATTTATTTACTTGGTGCATATGTATTTTTCATGGCGAATTTGCCATATGTAGTAATGGAACGCGTCGCTTCTAAGGGAGAGCACGTATGATAAGAGCCTTCTATGATTGTCGACAGACAGTTAAAACATCAAAACACTTCAGGGAAGCAAACTAACGATAGAGAAAAAGTTATCAGTTGTCTTAGCTATATACGTCGACGGACGTATATAGCTAACCAATAATCAGTTGTGTTAGCTATATACGTCGACGTACGTATATAGCTAACCAGTAATCAGATGTCTTAGCTATATACGTCAACGGACGTATATAGCTAACCAGTAATCAGTTGTCTTATACGTCGACAAACGTATATAGCGAATCAGTAAACAGTTGTCTTAGCTATATACGTCGACGGACGTATATAGCTAACCAGTAATCAGTTGTCTTAGCTATATACGTCGACGTACGTATATAGCTAACCAGTAACCTGTTGTCTTAGCTATATACGTCGACGGACGTATATAGCTAACCAGTAATCAGTTGTCTTATACGTCGACAAACGTATATAGCTAATCAGTAATCAGTGGTCTTAGCTATATACGTCGACGGAGGTATATAGCTAACCAGTAATTGGTTGTCTAGTAATCAGTAGCTATATACGTTGACGGTTAGACCATACGAATACGTAATGACGAACAGTTAGTATTGACGTGTTAAGCATGTACAGCTCTAAATATTAAGAATTTACAAATTCCACGTTGTACCCTAGTGTAGAAAAGCCTATAAATATAATATCAAATACTTATTTAAAATATAACTTGATGACGTCTATTGTAGTTTGTTTCAAACTGCCATGCAAGAATAATATTTCATGTATCCTATACATCTAGAGATATCCGCTTGCGATCACCGATAATTCGTATTTTATGGTGGATTAACTCAATACGGGGGTAATGTCCTATTTCGATTTGTTTAGGAGTTAAATCGACAGCTTTCCCAATATGGAAGTAGAAGTAATAAGAGTACTTATTTTACGGTTCATTGACATTATTAACTTTAGCATTTTGCATTGCGTATAATTTTGAAATGTTTCGTTTATCTGCTGGTTTTTTATTATTTTTTTTTAAGAAAATACGTAAAATATTAATAATGTCAAAGTATGAATATTATCTCCGCTTAAATGTGATATATTTTGTCATATGCGGGATCGTTTATGCCATACTCTAGTAAAAGAACATTATACCTGATCTGATATTTATTTTAATTGAATCGATCATTGTCGATCATTGTCTCGATCATTGTCGAAATCAGTAACGTTTCTTGTCTTTGCTAGCAAATTGTGATAGAACCGATGCATATAACTTTACTCCATTTGGGAAATTGATGCAGATTTTAGACCTAATTACTTCTAATGCTTTATGTTATAAAGGTCACCGAAATGAATCTTATTTTCTATAGAAATTAATTTATTTATTATAGTGAATACCATATAGTAGCAACGATAAATTTAAACGATATTTATGAATATAGTATACATAACGTTCGTATGACATTAAGCTAATTATTCAAATGAGATACAGTCACATTATTAAAATGAGAGTATCACAAAGTATAAGATATAATAACAATTTCGCCATGTAACAAGTCGTCTGAATAAACATACCTACTCTAATTTTCCATTCCACGTTCTATTTTCTTTTATATCCTTCTTCCTTAATTCTTCTCCTTTCTTTTCCTACTCCTCAATCCTGATCCAAAGCCCATCAAGATATATATTATTATATTATTTTGTGTTTTTTTTTTCGCAAATTATCACGTTTTGCTACCTATCTCATTATTTCATAGACGTACCGTAATTATGGTTCAAAGTAAGAGGTTGCTTCTTTAGAAATAAATTCACTAGATGATTGTTGATTGAAGTAGTAAACAAATAAATATTTTTATTTGTGCTCTTATATTTATAAATACGGTGTTGCAAGACGGTTCCACTTCTAAGCTCTGCTCTATTGATCGCGTCAGGAATCCAATTACGCAGTTGCTCGAAGTTTTGTAATTGAACATCAGTTAGTGTTCTGTCAATTCGGAATGCGATTTATGTCTTCATAGTACTCGATATTATTTGTTTCATATTAAAAAAAGCCAATGTGAATAGTCATACGCAATGTACCACTGAGAAATATGAATCCTAAGCGCAAAAAGTACGAAAACATTTGTGAAATATTTCGGTAATATATAAACAAATTATAAAAGAGAACTAGTGAAATTGTGTAGTGAAATATTAAAGAAAACTTATGTCTGAAAAGGTCACAGATACATCAGAATATTATAGTTTTCTTATAAGATAACTACTCTGTTTCATCATCAAATAAAGGAATACATTTTCTATTCAAAATGGTAAACTTCTATTTGCATAAATTGTGAGTGTACGAATACAGCTGAAGAAGAGGCTACCCTTCTCTAAGTACATAAATATCAATAATAACGTTAGCGTGAAGTATGGTTCCACTTAACAGGCTGTAGCCAAGTGGGTTGTAGGTGGGTCCATTTTGTACCTGGACCTGCCATAAAAACATGTTATAGCATTAAAAGTGCCATAGTAACGTATACGTAAACACAGTTAAATAAACACATGCGTTATTCGAGTGGTTTACAGGGGCGAACCGTCGCTTCAGTAAGAGCGATTTTTACCTTTTGCCTTTTAATGTCAGTTAGTTAAATATAAGCCACATAAATATTCAATTTAACGGCATAATTTAATATTCTATATATATATATATATATATATATATATATATATGTATATATATATATATATATATATATATATATATATGTATATATATATATATATATATATATATATATATATATATATATATATATATAATAAACGTTATAAAAACATTATAATTTTGAATCTATATATTCAGCAATAATCGAGAGACTTTGTGATATGTATGACAATTTATAAATTCTATAATTTTATTTATTTATTTATTCATACTTTAACGTACACGTAATATATACATTTAGCTAACTTATTGCTACAAGATCAATCTCTCCTAATCAACCACGCGATTAAATATAAACATTTTGTGATATGGATGACTGCAAAATACATTAATAAAAAAAACGAAACTTAGCACATAACAAATAACAAAAAATGGCATAATATATAAATAAGCAAAACTAAACTACATATGAATAATACAAAACAAAAAAATGGTTAATTATAAATCTTGACATGGTTGGGAACAAGGAAAATGGGGAACAAAATGGAATTATGAACGATAGGACAGAGGGATTATGAGAGGAAGGATATTTTTAGACGACATTTAAGGAGGGCGAGTTCCTGGTAACCGGATCTAGTAGATTCCATAGTCTTATAGCTTGGACGAGGAAGGACTTTTCATAAAAAGTGATTGTATGTCTGGTAGAAAGGAGACCGATTTCAGAGCTGGTTTTCAGAGCGTAGCCTTATATCGTGTGCAGACAAGTAACTAAATCTGCTTCTAAGACAAGTTGGATAAGTAACATTATTCAAAATAGTATAGAAAAGTGTAAGAATTTGAAGATTGCGCCCATCACGGACTTCCGTCTATTTGATTTGTACTCTGAATTGGAATACATGATCTTATTTTTTGCAACCAAAAGCAAAGGGGATGTACATATTTTGTAGGCGTTCTAGTTTTCTAAGGCAATACTCAGCAAGATCTGAATAGCATACATCTCCGTAGTCAAGCAGTGGCGGTGAGAATATTAGACGGAGGTGAGCTTTGCTTTGAAAGTGTAGAAAATTTTGAACATGCTTGAGAGAGTGCACTCTGCTGAAGATACGACGACTAACATCATCTACTTGATGTTACCAGCTAAGATTTTATAGATCAGTAAATTCAACTCTTTAACATTTGACGTAAATGGAATTGGTGCGTCATTTAATGTTAGATACGGAAGATGATGATGATATATTTCAAAGAATAATATATTATAATAAATTAAAATAATAATTTTTTATAAAAACACAAGCCCGATCAAGTGATCACATAATTGCATATTGTTTGAAAATATATACGCTAGAAGAAAGCAGTACATGACTACGCGAATGTTAAAAGATATTGGTACAAACGACGAGTATCTTAACGACACGTGATACAAAATATTTTCATTTAACAATCGAGAAAATTTTCGTAAGTGAAATATCTCGTCTGAATCACAAAAAAAAATGGAAATATGACGTGGAAATACGTACGGAGAAAAATTATAGAAAAAAATTGACCCGACCATTACAATCGTAATCGATGGAATGTCTTATAATTATAATCAGAGTGTCGTGGTCTCGTGTGGGCTCCAAGTACTTAAGCTAAATTCTGATTTGCTTCGTAACAAATATTCACTGAAGATAAATTATATTATACAAATGTATTCGTCCAGTAGACTGTAAAATTCCAAAAAGTGTCATTATATTTTGTCTAAGCAGTATATTTTAACCATATTTCGAACCAAATCTGAAGTGGAATATGTTTTGCAGATAATATATTTATTAAAGTCTGACTCTTTATTCTGAAAGGATGAGAAAAATCAAAACTATAGTTGAGTTTAAATAATAAATTTAATAAAAATTTCCAGTAATTCCTTGCAAATATAGTCAAAATATTTTAATAATCCAATCACGTCATGAGAAAATTTATTTGATATTGTGTTGTAGATTGGGAAAAAGTTTTGAAGTCTGCAGACGGTTACCAGTAGCTTGGAATACATGTACAAATATACATAACCGTATAGAAAGTGAACATTTAAAAGAAGTTCCATATCCAACTGAGCTTTCGATTGTAAAATTTCGATATTGGAATTTGTCGCCTGGAAATGCAAAAGCAAAACTTTGGTGGTTTTAAATTGGTTGTGTTTTCTTATTTATATTTTAGAAAAGTTTACTCAACTGAGGTCGATACTTTGTTGCATTCACTTTTATGGTAAAGTTAATAATGTGGTACAATATTCCTAGCAACTGTATTGTATTATGGCTATACATTATTATGAAATTTAATGTATTTCAGCATACGACAAAATTTTTGTAAACTGTTTCATGTTGCTAGACCTCTATAAAATTTTGGTCATCAGTAGAAAAAATAGAAATAATAATAAAAATACGACTACGTTCGTATATAATATAATTATAATATATACAATATATATATATATATATATATATATATATATATATATATATACATATACATATATCTAAACACACATACACACTCACACACACACATATTCGGATTTACCATCAAAATATTAAAACTAAAAAATTGTATTTTGTTTTACAGATCCACATTTTTGTAATAAAATTCTGACGGTGATCAGTAACTGGTAAAATAAATAAAGGGTCAAAACTATTATTTATTTTATAACACATCATCTGCCTTGTACTTAAATTAACAGAATATGTTGAGTTTTCCCTTTTTTAAAAAAAAATCAGTAAAACTATAGCTCAGAAGATTCATTATTGCGTATTATGGAACTATCAACCCTTTTTTAGGGTTCAGTGCCCAAAGTGTTCGAACAGAAATATACTGCTGTCGTTCAGTTATTCGTTTATCTATTTGTTATCTGTGTAGCTCTTGCTTCCAAGCTATAATGACTGACTAAGAATGATTTGAAATGGTAACCCAAAGATAAATTCAAAGGAAAATTTGAATGAAAATGATTTTTAGATGAATGTAAAAGTGAGGATAATAAAAAAATGGTTAATCTATATGAAATGTTGTCGCGTCTATGTTAAATGTCTCCAAAAGTCTTGATTAAAAGATTCGCAAGTTTGATGGATGTGGAGTATTTTAATGGATTTTACAGAGATTGATGGATATGGAGTATTTTATTCGGTGGTGAACCAAGTTGGAAAAGGAAGGCAATAATGGTTTGGCAGCACAAAAATGTGGTCTGGTGTTAGTTAAGTTGGGGACAGTTCCTGCAGGTGGGATAGGATCTTGAGGATATTTTAATGCCTTTAAAATGTCCGATACGGAGTCTTGCTATTGCAGACGACAGATTTCTTGGCCAGTCAAGATCTGGGATTTTTGCATGATCAAACTGCGGGTTTCACTTTCTATTTCTCACAACAATCCAATGACTCAACAGAGTAACTAGTAATTTTCTCCGACTCAAAATCAGCACTCGAAGCCATAGGCAATGGTGAAACAAATTTAACACAAGAAATCAATATCCTTCTCGGTTCAATAAATAAATCTTGTATACTCTAGTGGATTTCAGCTCATGTGGGCATCGAAGGAAATGAGTGTGCAGATGTTCTTCCTGAGCAAACTCGACACTTGGACTAACTTCCCAGTCACTCCTGCAGACGCAAATGCCAAGCGTAAAATCTGTATGAAATTTGACATGCAAATATATTATTGCCTGGTTTAATATCTTAAAATATGGAGTATTTCTAGAGGGTCTAATTTTTATGATGTTCATTAAGTTTTCATTTGATTACATATTGATTTATAAAGAAGTGTTGCGATATCATCAAATCAGGGACGAATACAGGCGGCTATCACTAAAAATGCAAGCGAGTAAAGCTGTGGGCTGAAGCTAGAAAAAAATTCTTTCAAAATTAACGACGGTAATGCAGACATGTAACATTTTGTGCAAGTTTCCAAATGCCACTTGATCTTTGTTTGTTCCTCGGAATGGTAAACTACGAAATTATACGAATGGCAGACGACAATGCAAAATCAGCCCGAGCTTTGCATTTCAAGGTAGGGCTGAATGGACAAATCTAATAAATTTCGGTGTAATTCTACTAAAAGGATTTATAATGTTTATAAATTTATAAAATTTTTTTACTAGTGTTCGTAAAGTTTCACACAGATGGAAGACTATTTAATATTTATTTAGTTAGAGGTTGTGCTGTCACTAAAAGCTTTTGTTGAATTTTAGAATCCCTTTTGGGCTATTCTAATTGAAGTGTGAATATTTTACGAACTAATTATGCATAGTTACAGATTAAGGGAACGTAAGTAACTTTGTAAATGGGATTGATCGTGGCTGTATCAGGGTAATGCCTGTATCAGTTAATGTTGGTTCGCTATTGAAAGTTTAAGTCAATGCTGATAAAAATCTAACTTAACGAAAGGCTATATCACCGAAATTTACTGAAACTAAAGACTTTAAGTCCCTGCTATATATTTTATAGTCAATAATGTTCTTAAAGCAAATAATTTTAATAGTAAGAAGTAAGTTTTGAAAGTTTCTGTTTAGTCGCATTAAAACCATTTACTTTATAATTAAGCACGTGTAAGAAAAGTATATTGAATGAGAAAGTCTTTACATATTTTCAGCGAGGTAAATTATTATTTTAATATTAATTTTCCTTCTAAAAACAAGATATATTTTCTCTTAAAGGGTACTTGAATTCCTAAAATAAATTTGTTTAACAAATAAGTATTCTCCAGTTGGTATGGTATTCGGTACATGATTTGACAATACAATATAATCATCATATATATTAATACGCTAAGGTTAAGATGTTACTCTCCCTTTTTAGAAAAAAACCTCACAACTAATCCACATAAATTATATATCATTTTATAGATAATTGCTTGCTCTACCGGCATCCACAAATAAAAAATTTATTATTGCTATTGTTTTTACAAATGAATTAATTATTAAAATTATATACACAAAACAGCAATTCTGCCATCTAACGGCTCAACGTCAATATGATTGACGGTCGGTAAAATTTTTGTTTAATTTCAAATCCACTCACGTATAAATAAAGTGGCGCTTTAGCTCAATGCTTTTGATACTTGCGCCTCTATATGTCAATTTTAGTAAAATATTTATTTGATCTGTCATCTGAGCTTCATAATGGAATAAATAATGCGAAGACTTCGCACGGGTCACGCTAGTACAATATAATAGATTACGTCAATTTTATAAAACTGTGCCGTATTAGTATCAACATTGATACTAATAAGTAAAGAAATATCCATACATAACTACTAATGATTGATAATAAAGAAGTGAAAATCTCTTAAATGTACTATTTTTTGTAAAATATCAAGATAATGTAGGTTAATCAAAAACGAGCATTGGAAATTTTATACAAATTTCTTTTGAAATAAGCTACTTATGAGGTTTTGTATTTAATGGTATTACCTTGCCTCATTCGCTATTGCATGTTATGATGAATATTACTAAAAGATGACATCACTATTTAGTATTGTCTTCCTTTATAATCGTAGAAAATGAAGTTTACTACCAACACACACTTAGTATAAAAAAATTACTATATATTTTATACTGTTAATAAATTATTTTTATGACATCTATATGCGAAATATATATTGTTTTTCCATCCTTTTAACCTGAATACCATACCATTTTAATCAGTTAATATAATATAAAAGTTTACTTAATTTAAATTAAATTAAATTAAACTGTCGGTATACTGTTCGAAATCTTAAATCTTTTTTCTTTTTTGGATTAACTTTGGTTTAAGTGTTTGAAGTAGTTGCTAGAGTACTACCTCAATGTGTCGATGGATGGCTGTGTATAATTATTAAAACGTGCTAACAAAACTGAAGGTTAGTTAAGTTCCATATAGGTATTGGGTTTATAGTCATGTTGAGATAAAAATTACAATGGCACGATTAATTGAGCAATAAAACATCCCAGCTTAATATGAGTAGAACTCGTATAACAGAGGCTCAGTTTACATTTAGACATATGTCCTTCAGACTATTTGGAAGTATTATTATTTTTTTTTGGAAATATTAATATTCTTTATGATATTACATAACTATTTTAACGAACGGTTCTAACGGCCTATGAGGGTTATTGTTTATACTACTAACGAAGGTTTGTGATGACTGATTCCTGTGGCCGTGATCCAGTGAACCTCATAACAATGTGGCTTGTAAGTATTTGATGTGATAATCTGGTGTATATACATACATATTTTTTGGAGATGTTCAAGCATAACTAACAATCTCGAACTGATTTTGAATTCCCTAATAATCTTATATCAATTTTGTCAGGATTTTATTATGAATTCCCGAGATAATTTAACATGTAACTTCTCTGTGAAAGCACAAGACCCACGATTACGGCATAAGCGAAACTAGGGTCTGACGATGCAGTATGAAAACATTGAACGTGCGTAGCAGAATCATCGAGTTTGGGCTCGTTTAAAATCTATTTAAAAAAAGGAGGAGGTACAGAATTCGACGTGCATGATTTTTTTCTTGTGTCCTAATTTGGAAACGCGTTGACCGATTTGTTGGCACTTTTTGGTTTGAAACCTTTGACCCTTTTTGGTTTCTTGTAAATACGACCAAGACCTGATGCTGATCTCCGGAGATACCCTGAATACAGTTTCAACGGATATGAGCACAGAGCTCCTTTAAGGACACCGAGTTTAAACGTATTTTTCACTTGTTTATAAACAACTTAGTCATCTTGGCCAGGGCCTAATGATGAACCTGGAAGGTAGAGACACAACTTCTAAATGGTGAGAACTATCGATTTTGGGCTGGTTCAAGATGATTTGGCGAGTTGTTTATTACAAATGATGGCCGGAATTTGATGACATTTGATTTTTGATTTCGTTTTTGACTCGTTTGATTTTCTTTACTAGTCCTTTTATCATAAGTAGTAGCTAGAGCCTGATTATGGGAACGGAAGGCAGTGAAAGGAACTCCTAAATGGCAAGAAGTAGATGCACTTCGTTTGGGTTCGTTTGACTCATTTGCACTGGTTTTTCAGTAACCAGGTCCTGTAATTAGCACCAATTCTCCAAATTTATATAATATGTACTTTTATTTCTATATACTATATACTTTCATTTTTTGTTTTAATATTTCCCGTGCATGTTTTATTCAGTGGTTATTTGAAGTCGGTTCCATTTTATTGTTAAACAGTTTTATTTACTTCAGCTTTTAACCAAGACATACTAAAATTTACATTACTTAAGTAAACTTTAAAATAATTCTTTTTCCTTTTTTTGAACAAAACCTTTCAATGCCAATAGTTGTATACAATGAGAAATATGAGCTCGGGTCGAAATATGTACGAAAATAGGTTTGTTACAATATTTAGGTAATGTATAACTAATGAAAAAAGAAAGCTGGTGACAATTTGTGGTAAAAATAGCAAAAAACGTATATCTGAAAGGACCATGTATCAGATAACGTCCTTTCAGATATACTTAAGGACCATATATCAAAAAACGTATATCTGAAAGGACCATATATCAGATATATCAGAAGAGTACAGTTTTGTTAAATGAGATAGCTACTTTGTTTTGTTTAATATACAGAGGGATATATTTTCTATTCATAATGGTAAACTTTTATTTCCATAAATTATGAAGGCACGACTAAAGGTGAAAGAGAAGCACCCTTCTCTATGTACATACATAAATATCCAAAATAAAGTTAGGGCGAAGTATGGTTCCACTTAACAAGCTATAGGCAAGTGGGTAGTAGGTGGATCCATTCTGTACCTGGATCTATCATGCAAACTCCTTATATCATCAAAGACGTCATAGTAATGTGTACGCCAAAACGATTAAATCAACTCAAGCTATATTTACGGCAGTTACACGGGCGAGACATTTCTTTAGTGAGAACGAATTCACCTTTTGCCTTTTAATATTAGTTATTTAAATATGAGCCAGATAAATATTCAATTTAATGCGGATAACTTAAAATTTTATTACTATACTTCTTATCCATTAATATATTATTTATTTACATAAAGTTAGAGAAACATTACCGTTGTGAACCTATAACATTTTAATAATGTTAAGGAGACGTAATCATCCCACAGTATTTAGCCACATATATTATTATATGTGGCAATTTATTAATTTTAGATATTGTACATAACGACGACATATCCTAAGAAATTTATTTTCATTTATTATAAACGAATCACATTCTGACACAAGTACGATCAGACGATTAAATTATTGGATACCGTGTAAAAATAGATACTCTTAGAAAACAGTAGACTACGCGAGTGCAGGAAGTTATTCGGTGCAAAAATGAGAACATTAATGACACGTGATACAAATTGAGAATTTTTTTAAGCAATAAGATATATTCTGGTATGCAAAGAGAAAATTAACAAAAAAAATACTTTACTTATTATTTAAAGCAGTTGATTTAAATCATTTGTGTAGAGCTTCTGAGAGCTTTTTGCAGACTCAACTGCAGGTCATAAGCTTGTCGACCATTACTCGTAAACTAGTAGAGCTCATTTAGCTGTAATAACGTTTCTTTTAATTTAGGTACCGCTATTGTGAATACTTTTGAGATATTCAAAAATAGAGATTGAGATGGTAGGGGGTGGGGACACAAATCTGCCCGGAGAGACTAATCGTCTGGGGGAATAAAAATTACCACGTGATGTAATATTATTTATACTTTATTTAAATTATTTACCACGACCTAGGTTTCATTGTATTACAATGTTTTCAGGTGGATAATTAGCAAATATCTTTGCTAATTGTCCACCTGAAGATGTTGTAATACAACGAAACCTAGGTCGTGGTTAAGAATTTAAATAAAGTATAAATAATATTACATCACGTAGTTTCATTTAATTGTGAATATTGAGTTTCTACAAAAAAAAATGACCAAGTTAAAAGCTTTATATGTCATAAACGGATCCCTACATTGAAAAAATGTTCATGGTACACCTTCCATATTTATGAAAGACCTATTTAATGACACCTAATAGGGTACGTGAATAAAACAAATTGCACCCGCGTTTTAGATCATGAAGAGGTACCCTAAAATTGTTATTTAAAAGATTTTATTTCATAACTTTTTGGTGTTATATATTTATATAACACCAAAATATGATTTATAGCACTAGCGGTCTGTAAGGAAAACGGCTGTGATGTATAGACGGACATATAGATGGACATAGTGAAACTATAAAGGTTCCTAGTCTCACATGGGCTCCAAATCATTGACCTGGCTTCTAAACTGCCTTCATAACAAAACGTGTTTTGGTAAATTAATTCAAGATACTCAATTAAACTAAATTCGTTTAGTAGGCTGTAATTCCAAAAACATTACACCTTATCTAGACAGTTGTAATAACTATAGATTACCAACGTATGCATTCGAACATTGAGACGGAGAACGTCAATTGGAGCTATTCCAGTACGAATCTAATTCGGACTGGAATAATATTTTCGAAGGTTTCTTATAGATTATAGGCAATCAATCTACAAGAATCTGCCTGCCAATTATGGACGACTGAAAAAAATAAAACCTATTATAGAATTTGATTAAGAGTATACACACTAAAGTTTCTGATAATTCCTTGTGAATACATTACTAATAGTTTGGCTCAAATATACGAATATATATTTATATATATATATATATATATATATATATATATATATATATAAACATATCATCAATAAAAACATATAATTGAATGAATTATTTGTTTTTACTAAAAATAGGCCTGGAATGGACAGTTGAAATTTAAAAGCGGGGCAATAAAGTATATTATGAAAGTTTTTGGCACATTCCAAAACGAATAAAATATAAATAATATTCCGACATTATTATTTATGAAGATGAATCATCCGTTTTGTAAAATCATTCATAAATTTCCATACGATTTTTGATACGAATCTTAGCAACAGCTTTTAAAATGCGATGCCACAATATACCATAATGATATTGATCTGTCAAGAGCTTTCGCTTAACTTAATCATCGAGTTGATTCATGGAGAAAAACTTTTTCATATTCATTAAAAAAATCATTAAAATTCCTTGTAATTCCTATGTCTATTTCATGCCTTTGAAAACATTCACAAAAACATTAAAAATGCACTTTTCATTATGTTACACGCCATACATTAATGTTTCATTACATTTCTAGCAGCATTATAAAGTACGCAGTGATTGTATTTCGCATTCATTATTTTTGCTTGTAGATATTTTCAATGATAAAATGTTGGATCTGTCATGTTCTGCCAAAATTGTTTATTGAATTTTCTTCCAAATCTTCAAAAATTAATTAGTTTATTTTGAATGTCTTTCAACAATTGACATATCTAATAGCGATCTAAACCCGGCCACGCTTCGCTGTGGCCCAATCTGATATGAAATGAATGGGAAAGTAAATAAAATTATTCTAGCGAACGTAAATTCACCGAGTAAATACATTATTTAATTAAATATCTTGCGTTTCGGTGGCTATGTGGAATGAAAAGAAACGAAGAAAAAAATCGTTTCTCACAGAAAATAATTTTTTATTGTAAAGCTAATGGATTGACTACATTTTTTGTTTGACGGTTTTCTGCATAAACATAAAGATCAGATGGTTTACCGACTCTGGATCATGCGACGCATAATTTCCCACGAGAGAAGCAATCTTTTTCTAAATTCAAACCATACTTACAAAGATCACCCTTGCGTTTTATTCATAATCACAGCGAACGGAAGACGTATAGGAAATGGAAGTCGTTTGAACTCGGACGCCATGTCGGTCGGAATGAGTTGTATTCTTGGAAGTAGTACGTTTTCACCTTTATAAGGTCGGTCAGAATTGTTGCTTTATTTAGATTGCTAATCAATATTTTAATTAAAAATCGTGTGCATAACTTTGACGGACTGATGTTTCGGAATAATATAAATGGCACTCCTATTTTATTTAAATTTAGGACCTGTGATAGTAAACCGGGAACGTCAAAGAATTAAGAAATTCCATTGGAAAATTCACTACTTCACTTTGTTCATCGCGGATTTAATGGATTTAAATGCCAATGTTTCACCTACGATTCTGTTCAGAATGATGTTCATATCGTGTACATCGACATTTGTAGCCACTAGAACGGCTCTTCCGTTCAAACCTACGTGATTTTGATAATTTGTTTCGATATTTTGGAAAACCTTGTCTATTAATTCTTCTTTTGAATACACGGTGTTGCAAAAATGAGATAATTGTTACATTTTTGGAATTCTTATCATAGGTAACAATATGAAAGAAAAAGTGCACACTGTTCTAAGACTCACTAGATGCTTTTATTATTAATTATGTAAAATAATTTATTCTGCTTTATTTTATCCAAATTTTTTTAGTGATGTAAAATCTGTCTTCCATGATAGTGAACAAATAGTAAACAATAATAATTATCATAAAAAACAAAAATCCGAGCCGACAGGCAGTCTCAATCAGATGAAAGTCCTCACTGCAGATGATGATTTGATGGATTTATACACTTTTCAATAGGATTTGGAGAATTACGATATTCAACCGGAGACGGATAATCTATAAAAGGAAAAATCGGAGGAGAGATAATCTATAAAAACAGAAGGCTCCGGATGAAAACCGGATGGGTGGTAGCACCAGCGATAAGCTTTTCAGTAAGCACGATGTTTCACATTTTTCTTTGATGTCTAGTGAGAAATAGTAAAAAAATATGTACTTAAAAAAATCGGCGTGCTAGAAAATAATGTTGCTGCTTATACCTATTTTATTTCGATATACATATTTTATTTTGTTATTGGAAAAAATGATAAATTGTTTACTTAATCTGGTAAAATTCTAATCGCTTGAATTGTGAAGACACGAAAACAGACGAAGGAGAACAGAAGGCGTGTTGTAACTACAAAAATATCAATAATAAAGTTAGCGTGAAGTACGGTTCCACTTAATAGGCTGCGGGTAAGTTAGTTGTAGGTAGGTTCATTCTGTTCCTGGATCTGTTCTACAAACATGTTATAGCATAAAAGACGCTATGTTAACGTATACCTAAATACAATTAAATAAACACACCCGGTTTTCGAGTGGTTTATACGGGCGAGGCGTTACTTTAGTCAGAGCGATTTTTACCTTTTGCCCTTTGACTTTAGTTATTTAAATATAAGCCACATGAGCATTTAAGTTTATAACTTATTTTTTTAACACTAATTAATTTATTTACAAAAAAACTATAGAAACATTACAATTGTGACTCTATACGTTCTAGGAATAATAAGGAGACTAATCACAAAATATAATTACTAATTACAAATTCCATGATATAATTCGTAATGACGATACATTTCAAGAAATTGATTTTCATTCTTTATAAACGAATCACATAACGATGCAAGTGTTGTCAGGTGGTCGGAAAAGTACATATCGTTCCAAAATAGAGATGCTAGTAGAAAACGGGAGATGACTGCGCGAGTGCAAGAAGTCATTAAATATGAGGAATTTATAATTACCTCTTCTTAGTTGCATTTAATTTAAGTAGGGAAATAGCCCTGAGGAAAATTTATGGCGAAAAGTTAAGTTTCTAAAAATACCTTTCTCTCAAATATCGAAGGAATGTTTAAATGGGTACGTTTACCTAACAAATTGTAGTTAGTCTCATTTGAGCTCCACATTATTGCGCCCGCTTTAAGTTTGCTTCGTACTAAAGACAAGAGTAATTATTTTACACATGTTATAATATCAAAATAAATTTCAATCGTTGAGTAGATTGTAATATTCCAAAAAATTATGACTATGCGTTGTCAAAGCAGTTGTAATAACTATAATCTGTTGGTATTTGCACAGGAATATTGGGCACAATATATGAAGAATGCGAACTCGGACCTAATTTGGGTTACAATGAAGTTGGATTTTTGTTCAATCACATTGGGTTTTAATTTAAATTGGGAAATAGCCCTGAGGGAAATTTATGGCAAAAAGTAAACTTAATGGGTACATTTACCTAACAAAGTGCTTGGTTTCATTTGTGCTCCATGTTATTGAGCCCGGTTCAAGTTTGCTTCGTACTAAAGACAAAAGTAATTATATTACATATATATAGCACTATAGTACTAAAATAAATTTCATCCGTTGAGTAGATTGTAATATCCCAAAAAAATATAGTTATACGTTGTCAAGGCAGTTGTAATAAATATGATCTGTTGGTATTTGCACGGGAATATTGGGCATATTATATGGAGAAAGCGAATTCGGACCTAATTTGGGTTACAATCAATTTAGATTTTTGTTCAATGAAGTTGGGTTTTAATTATATTCGGCGATGTCCTATAGATTACACACATTATCTCTACAAGAATGTATCTCCATATTCCGTACGACTAAAATAAATCAAAGATATTTTAGAGTTTGATTAAATAGTACACACGTGCTAAATTTTCCGATAATCCGTTGTGGATTCATTAGAAACGGTTTAGTATTCCGATCACGTCACGAGAAAATTTATTCGTTATTGTGTTGGAGATTGGGTAAAACTTTAAAATCCACCGATGGTTACTTTGGCAAATATATATATATATATATATATATATATATATATATATATATAACCGAATAGATGGCGAACATGCACATGTAGGAAGTTCAATATCAAACAGAACTTTCGAATGCAAAATATTCGATATTGGACTTTGTCGCCTGGAAGCGGAAAAGCGAAACTTTGTCGGTTTAGAGTTGGGTGTGTTTTTTATTTACATTTTATACAAGTTTAGTGAGCTGAAGCCGATAATTTCTTATATTCACTTTGCAGACAAAACTAATTTGGTACCAAATAAGTTTTGTCGGCAAATTGTGTTTCGCTTTATTGTGAAGCTTCTTCTATTTCAGTATATTAAGTTTAGTAAACAGGAAGTGTACGGTTCAAGCTTGTTTCAAATTGATTATTTAAGTTTTGATTATAAATCGTAAAATTTGGAACATTAAAATTAAAATAATTTCTAATGTTCCAAAATTTGAAATAGGAACACATATTTTATTTGACAAATAAAATATGTATTACTATTTCGATATGTTAAACATTTATATTTCTGGTATATGTTATAATATTCATGTGGATATAATTGGTGTATATATATATATATACATATATATATATATATATATATATATATATATATATATATACATATATATTATAATAAATTTTTATTTAACCTAAATAGAGCTAGCGCATCTTTACCACTAAATTAGTATATCTAAATGATTGTAATAAGGTTTTTAGATCCACTATTTTTATCTGATGGTTTGTAAACGTACAGTGTGTCAATGTAATAAATAGATATAACAAAAGATACATATTAATCTTATAACAATTGTCTGTATTATAGTTTTAAAGAATTGGAAATAAAAAAATAAGGAAAACGTTGAGTTTTCCAAAAAGACATATTTTTAATAGGTTCTATAAAATTACAGTTCAAAAGATTCATTTGTGCGTATTATGGAACTGTCAATTACTTTTTTAGCGTTCAGCACCAAAATATTTGAAAGGATCTAGATTGCTGTCATTTAGTCATCCGTCTCTCTATCTGTCGTGGTCCTCCAGCTCCCAAGTTATAAAAATTACCTGATCAAAAATAGTTTATATTGATAACATAACGCAAGACGTTTATATATTTTTAATTTTTCAATAATTATTAATAACTAATAAGAAAAAAAGATTTACGAAATTCGTAATAAGTTTTTAGAAACGATTATAGAAAAATAATGAATATTGGACTCTAAAAAAATTAAAACTAAACTCTTAACCGATACTGACATTCTTTCAGAGCTGTCAAAATAAATTACTTTTTTTTATTTTTTCTAGTCTTAATGGTTTTTTCAACGATCCTGTAGTACCTGCGCGCTGCACCGATTAGTACATTTCATTACATAGGGAGGATATTTTGGGATAAAAAATAATTTTTTTTAATCAATTTGTTAGATGGATTATTAAAATAATCTTTTAGGAGGCTTATTTTCTTCATTTTCTACCCATAAGACTGAAATTTTAAGCCTTGTAACATCTAGGCCCAATACTGTTAGAACTTATGCGAGTTTCCTTTACATCTGAATTAATATTATAAATACGAATGTTTCAATGATTGGATGAATGCATGTTTGTTGCTCTATATATCCTCAATTTCTGAACAGGTTTAAATAAAAGTTGGCACGCAAATAGAGTATAGCTTGGTTTAATATAATGAAATCTGAAGCAGTGGAAGGGGAGCAAAATTCAAATTTTGTAATGTTCATTTAATTTTTTCTTGATTACTTAGTGATCAAGTAGATAAAGAGGTGTTAGTAGATCATCAGATCTTGGACGAATACCTGTGCCTTAACCAAAAGTCCACGCGAGTGAAGCTAGGAGTGAAGCTATAAAAAATAATTTTAAAATTAACAATGGTAATGTAGACACGTAACTTCTTATGCAAGTTTTCAATCGGTGTTTGTTCTTCGAAATGGTAGACTACGATATTATACGATGTAGAATGGCAGAAAAAAACGAAAATCCGTCAAGTCATTTCAACGGGGGGTTGAATGGATAAATCTAAATTTAGGAAAAATTCTACTAAACAATTTATAATGTTTTTAATTCATAAAATGTTTTTCACTAGCGTTCGTAAATTTTCATACAAGTTAAATATTATGCAATATCACGATGTGCGATACTATCCGATATCACGATTTGTTCATGAATTCGAGAACCATTTTTGGGCTCTTTTAAGTGCTATAATTCAAAAGTGTGAAAATTTTACGAATTAACTTTACATAGATGAAGATTAAAGGATCGTAAATAACTTTGTAAATAGGATTAATTGTGGTTCTATCAGGGTAATGTCTGTCGCAGTTAATATTAGTTCGCTACCGAAACTTTCAATCTGTGTTGGGTGAAATAGAACTTTAACGAAAAGTTGTATCCCGAAACTTACTGAAGCTAAACAGTTTAAGACGTTGCTTTAGATTTTCTAGTCCATAATGTTTTTAAAGCGAATAATTTTAAAAGGAGCTAGTTTCGAACGTTTCTGTTTAGTCGCATTAATTAAAATAATTTAATTTATAATTAAGCACGTGTAAGAAGAATCGGTACATTGAATGAGTGTGTCTACGTATTTTCAGTATGCGCTCATTTTAAACATATTAGCCAAGTGGATTATTGTTTTATTCTTAATTTTCCTTTTGAGAAAATATAACTTATTCGTTAAAAGGATATAAAAGGAAGAGAACATATAACTTATTCGTTACAAGTTATATATTTTCTTAAAGGCTACTTGAATTTCTAAAATATATTTGTTCTCCTAGTATGTTTGATCGTTTTAACGAATGAGTTATATTTTATCTTAAAGGCTACTTGAATTTCTAAAATATATTTGTTTATTTAACAAATTAAGTATCCCCCGGTTAGTATCATATTCGGTACATGGCCTGATTATACAATAATATATTAATTGTATGCCTATCTTATAAAATTGTACTTTATTAGTATCAACATTGTTTAGGGACAAGAATATCGTATTTGCTTATAAATAGATATGCATAAACAAACACCCAAATGTGAATACTAATGATTATTTTCAAAGTACGAAAGAAGTAAAAAGAAGATATCGGAGAAAGCGAACGGAAAAACTAAAGGAAAACTTATATACCTATATCAACACTTGTATATCAACACAAGTGTTGATAACTCATCCTAAATAAAATCCATTTTCACAAAGGTTACAAAAATTATTCAGAAATAAGCCAATTATTCGTTACATATTCAAAAGAAAGGGGATATTAACTTGTTTTATTCGCCGTCGCATGTTACAATGAATATAACTAAAATAAATAACGTCACAACTTAGTATTGCCGTCCTTATCTAAATAATGAGTTTAAACGTATTTAATTTTTAAATTTAAAAAACATCCACTCCTCTGTTCTCTGCGCATTGAGTTCATGGTTATTTTGGGAAAAAATTAAATACAATCAGAGGTTTATTAAATGTTGGTATAGCCATGATAAAATAAACACGATTTAGTAGTAGAGTAGAACTCGCACGAAGGATGAGATCTGTCCACATATATATGCATAAAGATTTAAAGGTACATGGTTTTTCTTTGAAACGATTCACAATTATTAATATTATTTTTCCTTATATTATCTAGTATATTTTCCACGAGGGTAAAATATCCTGAATTTCTCAAAACCGTGACCTTTAAAATGTCCGCTTTAGATTTTCGGTAAATTATAGGAAAATTTCTATAATTAATTAATTAAGAAATTTGTTTTTTAATAATTTTGATTTCAGCAGTTTCGGAGATGAGGGAGGGAGGAGATGATATTTTTGTGGACCTGTAGTATTTCTGGAACCATCGTACATTAAATTTTGAAGAAATAGTTTTGAAATCCCTGTTCTTTCAAATAGTATCCGCTATGAAACATGAAAAAAATTAGTTGAATATTTTATTTAGCCCCTCTGAAATTTCGACATGAGTATATTGGTATGAGAAATTTTTAATTTCTATTTTAAATGGTGTCTGAGAAGAATGGTTGTGACCAATGGACAGGAGGACCGACAAACGGACAAGTGAGTGTTCTTGCGAAAGTTTAATTTTTTTTTATTTTAATGTTCGCAACCCCAAGAACAGACTAAACTGTTCTGCGCAGAAACCATCCCTATACGAATCTTCAATATAAGTCACAGTAATTGAATCGAAATGAGCTATTACTGAAATATATTCAACTCCACGTAAAGTTGGGAAAAATAATGGGTTATTTGGCCGAGTGAAAACACGAGAACTTTTGTTTATCAGTGATTTACCCCCATAAAACTTTCTAAACACTTTTAACAACTTGACAATCAGGCTAGGTAATCTGATCATCAGTTCTACATAGGCCGTCTAAAGATTAGAGTGGACACTGATGGACTTAGCAAAATTGATCTCAATTCATTTATGACATTCATATACTTTTTGAGGTTTTAATATTGAAAGCTGCTTACGACCTCTGTATTTAGTGAAAATATTTATGAAACTCGTTACTTATTTTTCGTCTGTGGTTTCAATTTCTTATCTTTTCTGTTTATGCATTACACATTTTGACTCGCAAACATATTTTTCAAATCATTATTTTTCAATCATGTTAAGAGACTCTGAAGTTACAAGTAACTGCAAAGATAGAAGTTGCAAAAGAAGAAGCTTAAAGAAACACTTTGTGGTCCTCGTGGATAAAATTGTCTTTGTACCATTAATTAAGATTTACTGAACATAAATTATTTTAAGAAGTTGTTAAAAGATATAAGTTTTCGTTTGTCAAATGACCTTTAATTTACATTGCGTCTACATCTGCTATTTTTATTGTAATTAGGCTTCTATCTTCTTCTTTGAAATATTTATTATCAAAGGACTTTAAATTGACTTCAAAAAAAGAAAGTTGTAAATTCAACTCGTATATATGTATACGTGTTTTTTTGGAAATTATGTTCCCATGTATATTTATACTTCCTTAGTAATCTGATATATATATATATATATATATATATATATATATATATATGTATATTTTTTTTTTTTGTCAGGATCTCATGATACATTCCCGAGATGATCCATGGAAATATTCGATGAAATACGAGACCCGTGATTATGGCACAAGTGGATCCAGAGACTGATGATGAAGTATAAAAACATTAAAGGCGTGTAGTAGACTCATCAAGTTTGGGCTCGTTTATAATCGATTTCGAATTGGGAGGTTTCTAATTCGACGCATATGACTTTTTATATACCATAATTTGGAAACGTAATGAACGATTTTGGTGATATTTTTTCGTTTGAAAGGAAATGGTTCAATATATTTATAAGTATTTTAATCGTGATAGTCAGGGTCTGGTGAGGAAATTAGAAGAAGTTGGCAGAACTCATTTATAGCGAGGAGTATATTTATCGATTTTGACATTGTCCAACATACCTTGTCGTGGTGTTGACTAATAAATGTTGACTAGAGTTTGATGATGGAAGACACGTATATCTAGAGAATACGATGGAAATGGAGATGACAGAAACTTTTAAATAGGTAATTGTCGGGTTTGGACTTGTCTCATTTATTTTGATGGTTCTTTTGATTGTAAATAGTGGCTAGAGCCTCATCATGGGGTCGGAAGTTAGTGACCCAGACTAATTGGATCTACACTATAGCGAGGTGTAGATGCAATCAGTTTGGGCTCGTTTGACTCGACATACCGGACTTTTGGTAATCAGGTCTTGTAATTGGTAAATAAAATAATTATGAATGATAGCAGTATTTTATAAATTTATCTACATTCAAAAATTATATAATGCAACAAAAGTTCCAACTGAATACCAAGATTTAATTTTATTAATTTTTTTCCGTATGTTTTTTATTCAAAAGTTATTTGAATACTGTTCTTTTTGTTATTAAAATCCTGTAATGATTTTAATTTTTAACCGATGAAAGCTAAATTTCATATTTCTTAGATGAGGTTCAAAATCATGCTTTGTCCACGTTTTAAACAAGACATATTATTGCCAAAATACTAAGAAATATGAAACCAGGTCGTAATAAGTACGAAAAATAGGTTTCCTAAAATATTTCGGTAAAGTATAACATATGAAAAAAAGGTTGTGAAATTTCTTAGTAAAATTGGCAAAAAGCGTATTTGTGAAAGGTCCGTAAATATGTCAGAATATGTTTTCTTAAATGAGATAGCTAATTTGTTATGTATAATAGAGGGGTACATTTTCTATTCGAAGTGGTAAACTTTTATTTTCATAAATTATGAAGGCGGGACTAAAGGTGAAGGAGAAGTAACACTTCTTTCAGTACAGAAATTCAACAATAACGTTAGCGTGATATATGGTTCCACTTAACAGGCTGTGGGCAAATAGGTTGTAGGCGAATCCATTCTGTACCTAGATCTGTCATGCAAACACGTTTTATCATCAAAGACGCTATAGTAACGTGTATGCCAACACAGGCAACTCGCGCAGTATTCGAATAGCTTACACGGGCGAGGCGTTTCTTTAGTGAGAGCGATTTTTACCTTTTGTCTTTTAATATTAGTTATTAAAATATGAGCCAGATAAATTTTAAATTCAATGCTGATAACTTAAATGGTCTTGCTATATTTATTATTTATTAATATATTATTTATTGAATATATTTGGCTTTAAGTTTGTAGAAATTCACGGTTCACAATTAAACGAAACTCCGTGATGTAGTATTATTTCTATTTTCTTTAATTTATTTACCATGTAATGTATTACAACATCTTCAGGTGGGCTATTAGCAAATATCTTTGTTAATATCCCACCTGAAGATGTTGTAATACAATGAAACCTAGGTCGTGGTAAAGAAACTAAGGAAAGTAGAAATAATACTACATCACATACTTTCATATTAATTATTTACATAAAGTTATAGAAACATCATATTAGCGAACTATACTTTCCAGTAATGACGAGGAGACTAGTTACGTAATATATAAGGCAATTTATATATATATATATATATATATATATATATATATATATATATATATATATATGTATATATGTATATATGTATATATGCGATGAGGTGATTGAGCAATTGCATATTGCATGAAAAAGATTTGTTAGCACAAATTACAGGATAATGACGCGAGTGTAGAAAGATATTAGGCACAAAAAACAAGAGCCTTAACAACACGACATAAAACGGAAAAACTCTGTTCTGGGCTATAAAATAAAGAAATAAATATGTAGGGAAATAGCTCCGAAAAGAGTTTATAGAACAAAACCGGACAAGTGGCTATCGGACCATGCGCAGTACAAGATACGATAGTAATAGGATTATATGCGTACCTGGATATTTTTTTATTATTTGAAAGAGTTGATTTAAGTCGCTTGTTTGGAGTTTCTATGAACTTTTTACAGATTCAACTACATATCATAAAATGGTCGAGTGTTTCTCGTGGAGCCTACATAGCAGTGATTTTCTTTTAATTTTCATAGTGTATATTTTTGTGAATACTTTTCAGATATTTAAAAATAATAGTTTAAGTGGTAGGTGGTTGTAACACTTATTTTTAATAAGAATGACTACATCAAAAGCTTAATATTTCATCGTCTTGTTCTTGTATCAAAAAAATATTCATGATATGCCCCAATTTTTTTGGAAAATCTATTCAATAACATCATATACAATAGTGTACGCAAAAAAACAAAATTCACCGACATTTTGTGGGAGTACATAGAGGAAAATTTTATTAAATGATTTTATTTCATTATTTTGTGGGCGTTTTAGATATGTATATCAACCTCATATTTTAATTTTATAATACTAATAAGCTACGAGTAAAACGATTGTGACATACAGACGGACAGATAGATGGACATAACAAATCTACAAGGGGTCCTAGTTTGGCTATGGAACTCTAAAATGGGAAGAACCATTCCACTGTATGTGCAAATATCGAAGGAATGTAGCTTAGATACGTTTAACTATCACTATCAGACTGTAATTCATCTCGTGTGGACTCTATATTATTGACTTTGCTTCTAATTTTTTTTCACAGTAAAGACGCATTTTGATCAGTTAATTATGCTACGGAGAGATAAATTATGCTACACCTTCTATAGAATATAAATAAACTATATTCGTTGAATAGGTTGTGATATTCTAAAAGTAACATTGTACCTAGTCTACACACTTGTTATAACAATAGTTTACCGACGTACGTATTCGAATATTCGGGCGGAGAACGCGATTTGATGGAATTTGATTTTGAATATGTTTTGTGATATGTCGTAGATTGTAGACAATATCTATACAAGATCTGCTTCTTTATTGTGTACAACTGAAAAAAAATCAAAGCTATTATGAAGTTTGATTTTTGATGAAGTTTGATTAATAAGTACACATATATTAAAGTCTCCGATAATTCCTTGTGGAAACATCCGAAATGTGTTAATATTCTGATCACATTGTGAGAAAATTTATTCCATCTTATATTTAAGATTGAGCAAAAGTTTTGAAGTCCGCAAACTATTACCAGTAGTATGGCGTCTATATACTAATACATATAACCGGATGGACAGTGAATGATACCTATATATGTAAGAAGTTTCAAATCCAACGGGGCTATTGATTGTAAAATTTTCGATATTTGAATTTTTCACCTGGAAACGGAAAAGCAAAACTTTGGTGGTTTAGAGTTGAATGTGTTTTCTTATTTATATTTATAGAAAAGTTTTGTCAGTTGAAAACGATAGTTTGTTGTATTCACTTTTAAGACCAATTTAAAAATATTCCACAAAAATTCTTGCAACTGTATCGTGTTATGACTGTACATTATTACGAAACTTCGTGTATTCGTGTACACTAGGTTCTATAAACAGGCAGTGTACTGTTCAAAATTCCTTCAAACATATTATTTAAATTTTGGGGTCTTAGCTAAAAACATTTAGAACTAACGATTTCTAAAAAATACGATAATAAAAACATGCCATGATAATATTTGCAAATTCTAACTAGTATTATAAATTGGAAATTTTGGACTGGCTTCTTTCTTTCTTCTTTCCGTCTTATAATACACATTATTATTTTCGGTGCATATAAAATAAAGAGGATTTTGTAATAAATTGTGAGATAAATACAGGTACAGATTAAGGGAACGTAAATAACTTTGTAAATTGGATTGATCGTGATTTATCAGAGCAGTGTCTGTTATACTTACTTTTTGGTTTGCTACTAAAATTTTCACTCTGTGCTTGCTGAAATCGAGTTTTAACTCAAAGTTATATCTCAATAATGAGATATAACTTTGAAGTAAAAACTTTAAGTCGCTGCTATCCATTTTGTAGTTTATGAAGTTCTTAAGGCAAATACTTTTTAAAATAAGGAGCAAGTTTAATATAATATTTCTCTTTAACCGCATTAATATAAATAATTTATTTTTAGCACGTGTACGTAGTGCTTAATTAAGCACATGTACGAAGAATATATTGAATGAAAGCCTTTCTACTTATTTTCAGTGCGTGCTCATTTTAAACGGGTTAGGTAAGCAAATTATGATTTTACTACCAATTTTCGTTCTAACAAGCAAGGTATATTTTAAGGTTTATTTTAGAGTATACTTAAATTCATAAAACATGGTTGTTTATTTACACAAAGTAAATTTCTCTGGTTGGTGTTATATTCATAACGTTTATTTTATTTTAATGTAAATGTGGTATATTATACTTATAATATTTTATAAACTGTAATGTTATTTGTATCAACATCGTTAAGTGAGAAGAAGGTCGTGTATAAGTTAACATCCATATATGAATACTGAATAAAAAATAATATATAATAATATATTAAATATAAGTAAATATATTGGAAGATGTGAAAATAGCTTTGCAATACAATGAAGTACTTATGTATTTTAACAACAGAGTAGGGGATTATTACAAAATTTCGGTCTTTCGTAAATTATTATAAAATATAGGTTAATTAAAAACCAGTATTGGGAACTTTATAAAAATTAATTTAGTTATAAGCGAATTATGGTCTTCAAAATTTAATGATAGGATAGAGTAGGGATGACAGCTTGTGTCATTAGCTCCCGTAGAATATAACGAGCATTACAAAAACCTGTCAAGCACGAGTGGAATCCGCACTACGAAGGTCCCGTACACATTTCGTACACATTCCGTACACACCACGTACACATTTAGGCATTTATAAACATTTATTGGTACATAATATTCCTATTAAACTATTTACAAAATTGTAATTTTTAGAACGAAAGTATATTGCCTGCCATATCTTTCACAAGCGCGCATTAAAAAAAATTATTTGATATAACTACAAATTAACGATTTTCGGTTTTTTCCCTTTATTTGTGCTGTGAGACGTTGCTTCTTGCCAAATTTTATGATTCTATGTCAACGGTAAATACCCTATAGGTGTTGATTTATTTACCGCATATTTTGACGTTGTTAAAATATGCTGAATAAATGGCCGTATTTTTCATTTATTTTATTGCATTGACTTAGAAGCTGGATTTCTTTACAACTTTAAGGGACTGTAGACCTAAGTGTTAGGTATTAATTTTAACTGGATACTTCAACGCGTTCCTGAGAAAAAGGGTTTTGACAGGCGGACGTCAATATTAAGTGTTGCAGTTCTTAAGTAAACGTTAAGTTTAAACCTCAATAACTTGCGAAATTTTTAAAAAGTTAAAAAATTTTTAACTTCTCGTCTCCTTGGACTCTGATTTTGTGTTCTATGAACAGAATTTGCATAACAAGGATTACAATAAATCAAACACGGCTGGTAATCGTGCGATAATTTAAATTTGGTAACACCATTAATATCAGGATTATTTGTGTAACCTCGGCTAAGTTCGGTTAAGTTCATTATTACTCGTACGAGTACAAATAAATTCAGCGCAATTCAGTTAAATTATTACTCGTACAAATAAATTCAGAGCCATTCAGGTAATTATTACTCGTACAAATAAATTCAGAGCAATTGAATTAATTATTACTCGTACAAATAAATTTAGAGAAATTCAGTTAATTATTACTCGTACAAATAAATTTTGAGCAATTCAGGTAGTTTCATTATTACTCGTACAAATAAACTCAGAGCCTTACAAGAGTTAAACAAAAACGCTAATGCGTGAAATTATGCAGATTAAGCAAGTATATTTTCTACTCTAATCTTTCTGAAAATTGTTTAGTTACATGAAATTTTGAGATTATTATCAATATTTTAGAGAAATTACAGTTACGTTTTCCATTAGGAAAATAAACAAAAGAAGTAGAAAATCGAATTTTTCCACAACACGTTAAGTAAGTAATATGTAAAAAATTAGTACAAAATTAACAATGATGATATTTTTAGTAAATTATTTTTACGACGTTTTACTTAGTAGAAAGTTTGAAATTATAATACTTGACACCTTAAAACTGATTTAATTGACCTTAATTGTTTGCGGAGGTCTCAGGGCAGGCTTAACTTGCTGTGATTTGGCGTGTAGCCTCAGAGCCGTGAGTTGGGTAAATGCAAGACGTCTGGTTTTTTATCGCCGCTCACAGGTTGACTGTGTAAGGCGGGCTTTTCTCAGAGAGGATTAATTCATTAGAATCCGAGGGCTACATCACTGAGGTTCTAGATCCAGAATTTTTTTACTTGATATAGTACTACTACAGTGGGACGATGGATGTCGCGTATGAAGTTTTAAAGCATGCTAGCAAAATTTAAGATTTGTTAAATATATTCTATGCGGGTATTGGGTTTAGAGTTACGTTTAAGAAAAAATCGAATATAATGTGAGGTTTGGTGCTGTAGACATAGTAAAATAAACCTTATTATCATGAATAAAATTCGCTCAACGGGGATTCTGTATATAATTAGGTTGATATAAACATTTAAATCCATATGGCTTTTGTTAAACAGTTTATAAACATTGCTATTATTTTCCACTTAATATAAAATTGTAATTATAACCTAACATATTTTAATATAATTTTCAAAAAGAAAAATATCCCGAATGAGGTGTAATTACCCTTAATTTCTCAAAAGCTGTGAGATTTGGAATAATCTCCACAGATTTTCGGTAAAGTTTTAGTAAAGCTTTTTTCATATTTGAATTTAGCGTTTTCGGAGAACGGGGAGGGGGTGTGGTGTGTGGGTGGCAGCGGAAGGATATTGTCGCAATTTTTTGTAGACATTTTGAGCAATATTTTTGTTTCCATAAAATAATGAAACAAATTGTGCATATACTTATATACGCGAAGTTATACTTTTTTGGCATAATACAAAAATAAATTTATTTAGCACGCAAATAAATAATGGAAACCAAGTGATAAACGAACTAAAGTAATAAATACGGTTGGTAAAATCTAAATTCAATCAAATAATTCAAAAGAAATAAATACATATCGAAACTTAACCTCATTTAGAGAAATACGCTTAAAATATATTTTAAAAGTACGTAAGCATTATTTATAAATCGTTTTTATTACAAGTACCACTATTAAATAATTCACAGATACAACTACGATTTATATGAATATATGTTGTATATTTACATATATCTTAATAACTAACATGAATATAGTATCAATCACAACATGCATGTAAATATATGTTTAGTGACCCACTTCATCTTGTCGATTTTTGTTGCATAGTGCGCGCGCATCGTAAAATTACACTCTCATAATTTTTTCATGATCGCTTAAAGAAGTATAACTTCTGAAAAAATTAAAAAAATATTTATAACTTTTTTTTAAACAATCTTTCTTTCAAACAATGTCCGATGTGATACAGAAAATGAAAGAGAATCAAGTTTTTACGTTAAATGGTTTTCGACAAAAACGGCTTTAACTGATGGATAAAGGAGCAGATAAATGAATATGTGAGGGATCTTATAAGGATTCACGCAGGTGTTTTGGCTTTATGCTGTACATATAAGGCTAAGTATAGGTCAAGTAATACCTTACTTAGCCTAGTTAAAATTCTAGAAGATTTATTTATCAGTGAACCTTACCAGATGAAATATTCCAAGTAATCTTAATGGCTTGACAATAAAGCCAGATAATGCTGACAAATCACCATTTCTTCAATAAGCCGCTATGATAATTTGCAAGGGTGCTCTTTATAGTGGAGGATGAAGGACTTGAAAAACGCGATCTCAATACATTTAAGCCACTCGCACACAGTTTGACGTATTATTATTGAAGGCCTACCACGCCTTCACAATTTGGTAATAAATATGTTTAAGCATAATTAAAACTTGTTTCTTACTTTGTTTTTTCATAGGCGGGTTTTTTCGTTTTTTTATTTTGGACTTTTAGTTATTACACGTTTTGACTAGCAATTATGTTTTCCAAATCCTCGATTTGAGCCTGGAGACTGAAATTGCCGTTTCTCTTAAAGAAATTTCTTCTTTTGGTCTTCTCATTTTTTTCTTTGTCAAACGACTTTGAGTTTTTGTTTTGTTTACATCGGCTATTTTCAATGTAATTTTGCTCCCTTTTCAGGATATTTTTTATTCGGAAATACATATATTCAATGGATTTCAAAAATAGAGTAAATTTTTTTTCTGGCCATTAATTAACATTTATGTTATCTGGGCGCAGTCTGAAAAATTTCTTTCTTCATTTTAATAATAAGTTGAATATACAATATATAATGGATTGCATCCTTCTTTATTGTAAATAAAATTTTTTTATTTTAAATCTTATGAATTTTTTATATTATAATATTGCCACTTTGCTCTTTGCACTGCTGCCAAAGTTAAAGATCAAACTTTTATATTATACTTAATTGCATACCCATCTATATGCAGGCTATACCTTATTCAATTTTAAATCTCATCATTATAATAAAATACTTACTATTTAAAACAAAGAAGTTTTATAACATGAATAAAACTATATCGAGGATTAATTTTGAACCAAAAATCTACGACGCTTTATTAGCGTTACGAAGCTACAGAGTAAAACTGTTTCTTAACGCGTTAACACGCCAAGCTAATTTAACCCCATCTCTTATTTATTAACGCGGAACCTAATTGGTTTTTACGGCCAGGGAACGCAATATAGTATTGGGGTAACACGGGAGGACAGCTAGTCAAACCCGTGAGGATAGAGTTGCGTATTTTTAAACTTGCAACTGCTGCCAGTATTATTGTTATTTATATCTATATATTATATTGTTATAAACATACTGTTGTAAGATCTTTGTTCTCTAATGCAATACATAGATAATTATTATAAATTGGTGCTCATTAAATTTATGCTTAAGTTAAACAGTACTCATTTCTGTTATTTTATATGTTGATATTAATTATATATTATATTAATTTTATTAAATATGTATTCGAACCGCAGAATATAAAAAGCTGTGTAGCTTTGTAGTAAAGCGATATAAAAGCTTATAAATTTCAATAAACCTATTAAGAATGAGTAGAGTTCGTACTACGATAGTTTTGTATACACTTAGGAATATGTAAATATGTAAGTTTATAATATTTCCAAAAAGCTATTAATATTATTTTTCACCATGTAATTATTCAGTATTACATTTATACGCATATTTTTGCGTATTAACTTTTGAGATTTACACGGGATAGAATGCTTTATAATTATATTAAATTCCACGCCAAAAGATTCCTGAGAAAAAGGCTATGAGAAACAAAGCGATGGACGAATATTTGAATGATTTTACAAGGGTTTCTTTCTTTGCTTTTGAGGTACGGGGCCTTAAAAATTAATAATTTTTTTAAAAATTGTTTACGTGTTCGCCTTTTTTGGAAATTATTATTTTAATTAAAATTTAAAGAAAATCTTTTAAAGTTTTGATTATTTTATGGAAATATCTCGTGATTTTGGTTTCCTTGTAAGAATATTTACGTTTAGACAACATATTCATCACATATTTTTGTTCTTTGAATAACGGAAATGTATATATCTGTGTCGATTAATCCTAAATCTATACACACACACACACATATAAACACAATCACACACTTATATATAAATATTTATATATCTGTCGTTACCTGTTACAATTTCTTATACTGGGGGATGTGAATAGTAAATTTAAAAATGTTGTGCTATAAGATCAGCTCCAGAAAACCTAATAAAAATCTGGAAAAAAACAAAAGAAAAATCGAAAACGAAAACCTTCGACTCGTGAAGTGTTTATTGTTTCTGATATTTCTGTAAGGAACTAAGACTTGCGAAAATCAACGTGCTAGATTTGGAATGTGGGAAAGGACTGGTAAGGATTCTCTGCACAGTGCATCCAAATAAATGTCGTCATTGTAAAAGAAATTCAGTTTAAAGAACTGATTTCATCGATTGTAGTTACGTGAACTCAAATTATATCACACGCCTTGTAGTTTAAGGTCAACTTAGTAATAAAAGGTCACGCGGTGTATCCCAACCGGGTTGGTGAAACCTTCAAAAAGCACTGACACAACATTCCATGATTGAGGGTTCCCGTAATGCAATATAGAGTATCCAAGTGGAGGTGAAAAACGAAAACACATACATTCCTGACCGATGCGATTGTTTGTCAATCAATTGATGCGAACAGAATTGCTTTTCTAAAGAAAAGCATAATTCGATCTTAGCAGATTATAAATTAACGGAACATCGTACATTTTGTTAAATATTAGATGGAAAGTTAGAATATAATAAATTAAGACTTAAAATTGATTTGTTCGTTATATAATTGACCTCATAAAACATGATAAAGAAAAAAATACCAAATTTTATATCATACATTTTGTTAATTATGAGATAGAAAGTTAGAATATAAAAGTTAAGATTAAGTTGATGCGTTCGTTAAATACTTGACCTCATAAAACATGATAAAGGAAAAAAATACCAAATTTTATATCATACATTTTGTTAATTATGAGATAGAAAGTTAGAATATAAAAGTTAAGATTAAGTTGATGCGTTCGTTAAATACTTGACCTCATAAAACATGATAAAGGAAAAAAATACCAAATTTTATATCATACATTTTGTTAATTATGAGATAGAAAGTTAGAATATAAAAGTTAAGATTAAGTTGATGCGTTTGTTATATACTTGACCTCATAAAACATGATAAAGGAAAAAACACCAAATTTTATATCATACATTTTGTTAATTATGAGATAGAAAGTTAGAATATAATAAGTTAAGATTAAGTTGATGCGTTCGTTATATACTTGACCTCATAAAACATGATAAAGGAAAAAAATACCAAATTTTATATCATACATTTTGTTAATTATGAGATAGAAAGTTAGAATATAAAAGTTAAGATTAAGTTGATGCGTTTGTTATATACTTGACCTCATAAAACATGATAAAGGAAAAAATACCAAATTTTATATCATACATTTTGTTAATTATGAGATAGAAAGTTAGAATATAATAAGTTAAGATTAAGTTGATGCGTTCGTTATATAATTGACCTCATAAAACATGATAAAGGAAAAAAATACCAAATTTTATATCATACATTTTGTTAATTATGAGATAGAAAGTTAGAATATAATAAGTTAAGATTAAGTTGATGCGTTCGTTATATACTTGACCTCATAAAACACGATAAAGGAAAAAAATACCAAATTTTTTATCATACATTTTGTTAATTATGAGATAGAAAGTTAGAATATAAAAGTTAAGATTAAGTTGATGCGTTCGTTATATAATTGACCTCATAAAACATGATAAAGGAAAAAAATACCAAATTTTATATCATACATTTTGTTAATTATGAGATAGAAAGTTAGAATATAATAAGTTAAGATTAAGTTGATGCGTTCGTTATATACTTGACTTTATAAAACATGATCACATTTCTAAGCTAAATACACAGCTTATATAAGTAGCGATTCGCATATTAATATAATATTTTAACATTTCATTTCATCTTCTTTGCTATTTGCTTGGTATCCGTCGTTTACGTTCTGTAATACGTATCTGTCGTTTACGTTCACATCCCTGAACATGTCTCCACTGTTTACGTTGGAAATTATGGAATTATGATTAATTTTTAATATTTTTTGTATTATCTTTAATATGATTTAAGCAATGTTGTACTCAATCATTCCGTCATTTACATTATATTTTAAAACCGATATTTAAAACTTATTTAATTATCAATTTGCAAAGTAAACTTGTCTCTTTTTTTTAGTTATTTAACACAGCTTTGATAAGTCACGCATTTTTACATACAAGTACGTATATAATAAAATTGATACATCTTTAATCGGATCTTCGTTAAAATGTCAACTTCCCGGTCCTGCTGCAACCTCAAATTTGGGTATATTCCTATAAAGAAGTACCGTAATTTATTTCTCAGGTAAACTGCTTCGAGAAGACAATTTATAATGCTTAAATTATAGATGTATTCCGCCATATCTCACTGGAGGGGAGACGAAGATTTTGTTTGATAAATTAGGCCCTTTATAAAATATTACATAAAATAATAATGTATATGCTTTGGGTATATGGTATATAATGTATGCGGCATATTTATGTATGCAATGTAGCTTTCAAAACGTAAGTTGGTTGGTTATTGGTTATTTTTTATTAGTACTAATTTAGAATACTGTATCGTGACGGCTTGCAGCTTCGCTGATCTGGCCAAAAGCTTCAATTATACTTATGCAACTTATTTGGACTTACGGTATATTCTTTAGGATTAGTTCGATAATGTTAATATCAAGCTATACATAGGGATAGGTTTTAGGTATTTTAATTTAGGATTATATAATACTTAAAGATTAGTTAATGTATTGGCTATAAATTCCAACCTTTCAATATTTTGATCTGGCCAAAAGCTTCAATTATACTTATACAACTTATTTGGACTTACGATATATTCTTTAGGATTAGTTCGATAATGTTAATATCAAGCTATACATAGGGATAGGTTTTAGGTATTTTAATTTAGGATTATATAATACTTAAAGATTAGTTAATGTATTGGCTATAAATTCCAACCTTTCAATATTTTGATCTGGCCAAAAGCTTCAATTATACTTATACAACTTATTTGGACTTACGATATATTCTTTAGGAATAGTTCGTTAATGTTAATATCAAGCTATACATAGGGATAGGTTTTAGGTGTTTTAATTTAGGATTATATAATACTTAAAGATTAATTAATGTACGACCTAGGTTTCGTTGTATTACAACGTCTCATTACCAAAGATTGTTAATAGCCCACCTGAATATGTTGTAATACAACGAAACCTAGGTCGTGGTACAGAACTTAAAGAAGTAGTTCTTAGTTTAATTTGATTGTGAATAATGAATTTCTCCAAAATTAACGCTAAATTCATATTAACCTTTCAATAGTTTTTTAGTTACTTAGATAACTTATTTCAAACTTGTTATAATTAATATTATACACTTGGAAATGAGTTTATTTCTTTAATTTTTTATATTGTTTCCATATATTAACTACTAGATTGATCTCAATAAAATTTTGCATTTTTGTCATTTAAAGGGTATAAACAGTAAAATGAGATGAATTTAGAATTATACAAATCTAACAGTTCTTTTTGCGTCGTAAAATATGTACTAAGACGATTAAGAGAAAATTCGTATATTCGAAGTTTTATCTTGTCATAAAAAATTAAAAATCTCGTACTTTACTAGGGTTGCGTACTTCAAAATGAAAAAAAGAACCTGCATAGAATCACTTCCTTGTTCGTCTATCTGCCTGTCTATTTGTCAATACCCCTTTTCACGCGAACGCGTGTAGGTATCAAGTTGAAATTAAAATCAAATACTTAGGTCTACGGTCCATTGGAGCTGTAAAAAAATCAAGCTTCAATCAAGTCAACGCAATAAAATAAAACCTAAAATTACGGTCATTTGTGCCGCATATTTTGATACTCGCAAATAAATCAAAACCTATATAGAACTTCCCGCCACCCTAGAATTATGAAATTTGGCAAGAAGCAATCTCAAGTAAAGATAAAAATTGTTAATTTATCGTTATATCAAATAAAAAATATTTTTTTAAATATGCGCCTCTAAAAGATGTGGTAGGCAATATGTTTTCCTTCCATAAAATTATATTTTTTGATTTATAAAATATCGAAAAGCATGAACAAAATATACAAATTATACAAGTCAGATATTTTATAAAATTGAGACGTAGCGTAAAAAGTACAGACAAATAGTAATATTTTTAAGGCCAAATATATATTGAATATATAATTTATGAGAAATCTCTGATTTGATTAACTGGTCTTTATTGATGATCCATTTACGCAACGAGTTGTTAAATTGTTACAGCAGGTCTGCTTCTATGAATTCCTGAGTACAGAATAAGACGATATGAAGAATATTTTTTTGTGTCTTATCTTGCGTCTGTCAGTCTTTCTACTGACTATTTATGTCTGTCAGTTTATCTGTCAATCTGTCTGTTTTCCTGTCTATATGTTTGTTTGTGTATATCGTCACCCTCTGTTTGCCTGTGAGTTTGTCTATCTGACAGTCAATCTGTCACTATGTGTAACTATCTGTTGGTCTATCTTTCCATCGAACAGAGTTCACACAAAACTAAAAAAAAATTATTTGAAGCCAATCGTTCTTGGAATTCAAACTTTAAATTAACTTTTTATCCGATGGTATACTAGAAATTTTTAATTACTTTTACAGGACTCTACTAGTAAGAACCTAGTGCGCGGGCTTAAGAACTAATAAATCGAAATTTAAGAGACGGTGATTTACTTAAATATTTGAACTAAGATATATATATATATGTATATATATATATATATATATATATATATATATATATATATATTTATTTGTTCTTCCTTTTACGAACATTATTTCACTGTTTAAGCCGCTAAAATCTGAAATTCATAGTTCTTACGTACTTTCGAAAGTGGTCTGAAAAAAAGAAAAAAAAAAAAAATATATATATATATATATATATATATATAAAATTATGTTGATTTCACCCAGGTCATTTTGTTTTCATTCACGTCCTGTTTTCCTTTGTCTCATTCTTTTTTCCACCACTATCTGAAAGTCAGACTTTTCTTTAAATAATCTTATGGCCTGTTTCGTAACCTTTCTTAATTTCTTTTAAGAAAAACTCAAAATTACAGTAATACGATTTTTTGCAGTATACCTTGAAGAAGTAATTTATTAATCGGGGTTAATTGGTTAATTAGTAGACATTACTCTTGTAGCAGTAAATCCGTCTAAATTGCAATAAAGACAAAATAAATAAATATTTTTTTTATACCAGGAGGGGGTTATTTTTTTATACATTATTATTGGACTTAATTATGGTTGTATTAACAAAAAATATACACGAAACTAGGGGCAAATTAAAAAAGACCTAGCGAATTTAATAATTAACATGTGCACACAATAGAGAAAAAGATTTATTTATTTTCTACTGGGTTAATACAAATTAAATCGTTTGCTAATACATAAATATGTCGCCAATGGAGAATAATATTACAGACAATTATATTGTAAAATGGAAATAAAGATAATTTACTCGAGACGTAATGTCTAAGGATACTCAAAATTTTGAAATCATTTCCTTAGTCTGCAGATCGAAAAATCTCAAAAAATGTAAACGGGAATAAAGTTAAATTTTGTTTAAGACTTACTTCTAAGATAAAATGATTAGGAAATTAATTATAAAACAATAAAAGAGAGCCGGACTGAATCTTTGCTCAGATGCATAACTATATAATTGTTATTTTTAAAAGTCAAAATATAACATTGAAAATATACATACGTATAAATATACATATAAATATGCAATTCAGTAATAAGAAACACAATTGTCGCTAAAACATTTACAACATTTTTGTTTTTAAGACATAAATAAAATGCAAAGTTCAGCCAAATATCAGCGAAATGTGAAAAAAACGAGTTTAATGAATAAATTGCTTAAAGATAATATGACTTAATATGACAGACCATCCGAAATAAAAAAAACGAGTTTAATGAATAAATTGTTTAAAGATAATATGACTTAATATGACAGACCATCCGAAATAAAAATTCTGCCCAAATATTTGCTAAAGTAACGACAAATGCCTTGCTGAAATCATATGCTTAAACGAAACCATTAACGATTATGTAAATTGCAAAACAAACGTCACTTATGTAAAATTTGAATAAAAAGGTATTAGTTTGAAGCGAATAGCGATATATATTTTTTCATATACCTACGTTATTGATATACATTTTTTCATATACCTACGGCATTGATATACATTTTTTTATATATTTACGTCATTTGTATGTACGTGATAGAGTTAGTTTTTGAAAAACCAAACATTATTGTATTAATAAAGTATCTAAATACTTTTGTGCAGTATCTTTTAATATAATTATGACTGATTACGATGCGAATGCTATGGGGACTTTACACACAAAAAGTGACATTGTTGTTATGGAATATTTATTTACATACTAGCAGATTGAATTTTTTATACAGTACACGACATAGTACTTAGAAATCATAAGTAATTGTAATTTAATTGCCATACATGTAAATGTTTTCGCGAAAAACAACATGGAATCAACTATAAATAAGCGACATTAGCATAACCAAAGGTTTATTAATTAATCCCCAGGTGACACATACATAACATACGTTGACACATACGTTACATGGTCCCTATAGAGACACTAAGAAACAGAATAAATATAAAAGTTCTTTGTAAGTAAATATTTTGTTTTACAGAGGTCGATAGACCAAAGTCGAGAAAGTTATATTAAATTACGTCAGAAAGAAAATTGTCGGAATAGAAAATTAATAAATTTTTCACTTAGTTTCATGCATAAACCCATATTCACTGTTTCAACGGTTTTTTGGAGCTGTATGATTAAAATTTCAAAGAAACTTTAAAGAGAGAGCTTTACTGGAGAGATAATGGCCAGAGTTTACTGGAGCTGTGGTGGATTATCATTAATTGCCCATAAAGATAAGTTTGTTAATATAATTGGAGTCTGCTATGCTTCTTGCGTTGCCGAAGCAAAAGCGACGTGGCAAACTGACAAATGTTGTTTTTATTTTTCACGATAATGACTTGGATTACTGTTTATACCGTCGTAATAGCAACAGCGGTTCGCATGTAAATGGGATTATATATTGCATTATTCGTGTTTTTTTTAATTCACAAATAATGTATTTAATTTTTTTTCTGCCCGATTCCAAGCAGTGTTCACAAGGTTTAATTTTCACACGCCCGCACCCAACCTACATTCTTATAATACGGAAAAGTAATTACGTCGACCTTTAGTTTTATTCGCTGCAATAATTAAAATAACGAACTTCAAACCTTTCTGCAGGGAATTTGTGACGGAAAATATGTTTACAATGTTGATGGTCGTCGTTTTATAATTTTGTCCTGAAGTTTTGCCTTTAAACTATTAACATTATTTTACGCTTAATATCAGGCCACAAAAATTAGTTAATGCATGTTTAAAATAACGAATGACATTACAAAATATTTTATACTTTCAGCAAAGCTTTAGAAAAATTCCCTATTTCGTAAAATTAGTAAAAATAATGTATTCAAGTTAATATAAACGGATATTAGTACAATGACTGATAAAAATGATTGATATATGATTATAAATGGGCCTTGCTATTTTATAGTTATCGATTCTAAACAAAATTATAATTTTACGATAACAAAGACAAACTTAGCAAGCAGAACTCCAACACGGTTAAAGTTTGGCACAGAATATTTTTACGGTTTTTTGTAATCTATAATGCTAATTAGTAATATTAACACGCAGTGTGGGTCGTTGACATTTTTTCTCGGTTAGTATTATAGACTAGACATGCGTAAAATATATCATTAAGAAGAAAAGAGTGATACGTATCTTTCTGATCTAATGATACGTATCTCTCACATATATCTTTAGTTCACTGAGTACAGTAGCAGCACAATTGATAAGACAGAACTTGCGGATACGCTCATCGTTCACGTTATAATCGAGATAGAAAAACTTAATTTTACGAAATAAATAGACCCTTTTTTTAAATTAACGAAAAAATAACATATACACATAAATGTCCAACCAAAATAATAAAAAAAAAATAATAAACCTATAATTTAACTGTACATAAAATTACACATTTTTTGCAAATGAGACGAAAGTCGATAAATGTCTGTACAACGGTAATAAACAGCTCAATTACGTATAGTATTCCACTAGTGTTTAAGTATTTTAAATGATAATGATAACTCTAATAACCGATATTTTTTTACTTCGTTATATACGTCGATCGAACTGCCTTAAGAGATAAGACGAAAAGAGCTTTCTAACAATCTTAGAACTAACAATTGAATAAGACAGACTCTGTCTCTCTCTGATAGAATATGCCCGAGTGCGCTCTGAAGTAGTCCAGAATGAAGTTCGAATGAAATGATATACTGATTCATTCGGGTCACGTGTGAATGAAAGATAGATTATAGCTATAGTTTGAACGGACTCGATCATTTTGGATCGTTCACGAACTACCTACGCCTTTTACAGAGCTAAAAATGTGTATCACTATTGATTAATTCTGATAATACTCAGAGTTTAGACGGTGTCAGAAAAAAATCTATCCTAATCTTTAATAGTTTTAGAGCTTTGCAGGTACACAATTTTTTAGTTAAAATAGTAAAGACCCATTTGGATTTTTTATTGATAATAAGTATTTTTCTAACATTATTACGACAATGATAAAACAAAAATTTGTGAAAAGTCCGTAGGAATTTCAGTTTTATACATGGTCGTTCGTCGTTTGTTATTAAACTTTATATTGTTGTTGGTAACAATTAAATTTCTGACTAATACAAGTTTATAGAAATGAAAATTTATCATAATTCTAATCTGCTATCCGTCGAAGAGACTAAAAATATCATGTATGAACATAGCGACGTCTAGAGTTCTTCCATATGGAGCTACGCACATCTTATAACAAAGGATTAATTGTATATACCAACGTTTTTAAAATTCTTTTAAAGTGTATACCTATCATTGTAAGGATACGATTGAATTAAAGGAAAGTATAAAATATCAAAGCATTTTCTTTTAATTCTTATCTGTTCTTGTAACTGAATGGCAGAAACACAGTCCTTTTAATTTATCCATATCTATCTGTCCGTCTATGTATATAAGTCACAGTACAGTAGTTATTTTATTTTAAGACTTATCCAATATCAAATACCAATGAAATGCCAAGTATGAAGAAAATATTTCACGGGAAGATGTAGCTGAATTATGTAAGTACAAAAAAGTAGGAAAGAAATAACTCTTAAACATTTTTGGGACTTCTCCTGGAAGGGTATGATCCCCGCGTGTCTCCAAATATATTAACACCTATGTTTGAAAATTTAAAAAAGACGGGATAATGGCATTTTAATAAATTATTTCGATTCATAAGCATTATCAATATAGGCAATGGTTATTTGTTTTGTGTCTGTGAAAGTTATGTGTAGGCAGTATATTTATGAAAAGAAATTAATATCAGTATTTCACACACAGTTTGATAGAAGCAAAGGTGCAGTTCGAACTCCACTCGAACTCACTCTTTGTGGTCTTTTATATTAAACGTCGTCAGGTTTTATCACAAATTTCTAGGAAAAAAATATATTTGTTCGGCGGACTCGTTCGCTGTAACATACTTCATAAATACCTCGATTATGTACATCGATAAGTCTTTGGTATTAAGTTTTACGTCGTTTTATTTCCTTGTATCATATATTCAGATTTTAGATATTATTTTAAATACCTCATATAGTACTATTAGACAGTATTCTCCTGTCACAGGCAGTTTATTATAGTTAACATTTTTAGCGCTATGAATGATTTCAATACTGCTTTTCTCTGTGTTAATTTAATAGTTCTTAAGTTGTATAATTTATCAAAAGTTTTTGAATATCTAAGGGATGACGTTAAATATCATTTTTACAAAAGTTCTAGTGTCAAATATTCAGAGAGACTCGAATTATTTTGAACAGAGAGAACGAAAATAACTCTTATTATTAAATTAATTGTGGTTGTAGCAGAGCGCCATGTATTGTCGGTTAGCCACAGAAACTTTCATTCTGCTTCGGCTGAAACCGAGCGCCGGAGTCCTAACTAAAATCGTAACGTATATTTCAAACTTATCGAAGTTCAAAACTTTAACAGCGTCTGTACATACTATGGAAAGCATAAATAGTGCTTATTAGATTTACAACTATTTTTTTCAAAAGTGAGAGATTCTGCTTAACAGATTTCTGTAATTTAAGTGCCAAAATTTTATTACGATCACTCGTTCATTTTTATATTACAGGTTTGTACCTTTTGAAGGGTTAAGCATAGAAGTTTCAAAATTTAAAAGATTACAAGACATCGTGCGTGGTCAGAGTCATCTAACTTACAGTAATATTGGTTTTTGTTCTACAAACTTGATTATTCTTAATTTACAATTAAAAAAATAAGTAACTTTGCATAAAATAATATAAAATTTTCTCTAGGCATGTGATGAAATATATTTTATTAGTAGTAGCCTGGTATCATTTACTTGCAATTAAAATTAAAAAAATATTCTTAATAGTGCTGCTCTTTCCTTCGCTTTTTAAGAACTTACAGGCGACTTATATTTTTTTAGAAGACGATAGGATCAAAATAAAGTTTTTAAAATATGACAAAAAAAAGTGGTGTGACGGGATATTTACCTGAAAATTTTAACGGATAAATAATGTTGAGTAATATTCCGTACTGAGGGTGAAAACAAGACCCATTTGACCTGACTGGTATTGTCTGTCACAATCTTCCTAAACCGCGATCTTTTATTACACCGGATAACTTAGAAAGTAGAAGTTCAATAAAATTATTGTATTTTAATACCCATAATTATATTTGGAAATATAAATTTAAAAAAATTCCCTTTAAACATAATATAGTTTTATACGGTTTTAATTACGTCACTAAAATATCTTTTCAAAATCGGCGTCTGTAATGAAGGCTAATATAACATAGCCAATGAAAACTAACGTAATAGAGAACCAGTTTGTAAATGGAAAAAACAAACGAAATAATTGTTTCATTAAAATGAAAAAATATCCAAAATATCTTATCCCAACTCCTTATTGATTAAAGAATTAACCAGGAAAATCAGAAAAAGTAACTTCAAAACAATGCAATGAATGTTAGGTATAGTGTGATTATTAATCACTAATAATTCTGATTTCTAATTTCGAATTTCTAAAAAATATTTAATTTTTTACTTTCGACTCCAAAAAAAATTATGTGATAAAAAGTAGAAAATAATTAACTCAAAACAAGTACCTACTTATTCACAATAAATAATTTAATTAAGCTATTTAATTTTATAGTCGGTGCCAGCACCGCCAATCAATCTAAACGAATGAAAAGTTTCATATCATAAATACTCTTTTTATGAAACTATTTGTTATTGTGGGTATACTGGAAGTTAAGGTTTTAAATTTATAATTATAAATTAAGTAAAATTATAAATTTATATAAGTTGCTCAACAATTTTGGCAACGACTTCGAAAATAAGTAACTCAGTTATTTATTGTAAGTATTTTTTGGTAGTCACCGACTTCATTTGAAGACGGTTTTTTAAAAAAAACATTTTATTTTTAGTGATATGTGGCATACATCAATACATTGAATTTAACATTTAATTATTTTCTTCCTTAGAATATTACAAAATTATAAGACGTCGTGGGAAAAAGCTAGTACATAGATAATTTCCTTTTTGCCTAAATTTGGTTATCAATAACATTTAGAAGCGAAGTGATAGCTGTAGCCGCGAGTGGTAAGTTGTTGTGGAGTTCTGTTCACTATATTAGAAGCCCAACATAAGATCTTGAAAAGTAACAACTACCAGTTGTAAATATCTTGAATCATGGTTGATTTACTACCATACGTTAAGGAGTTGCATTGTTCATCTCCAGAACTCATACCTATAAAATAAAATCTGCCAGAAACAAATATATTTTGAATTACGGTTGATTTATTACCATCCGTTAAGGATTTCCCTTGTTTATATCCAGAACTCATCGTCAGACTCTCATCTGGTGAATGGTTTAGTTATTTTTAAAGTAACCACTACCAGTAGCAAATATCTTGCATCACAGTTAATTTACTACCATTTGTTAAGGAGTTCCATTGTTAATTTTTGGTCCTCATTATCAATTATCGCCATAATTATATGGGATCATCTCGCTGGTGTACTCGTTCAAACTAAAAAGGAATTACGCAAATCAGTCCTGAAGTCTCGGACAAATCGGTGTATATTCACCCAAAAATAAATATTTGTCGAACTTATAACCTTTTTCTTTTTTGAAGTTCATTTATTTGAATTCAAACTAAAGGCCACATTCAAAAATTTACCATTTATTTATTTATTTATTTACGTGCTTTAATGTATACAATTGATACACATTACAGACTTATTGCTACGAGGACCATTTCTTACAGCCGATTAGTAAATCAGCTCAGCCTCGCTCGACTAGCTGCCAGGAATTGAACCCAATGCACTGCGCTGTGATTAACCCACATAAGGGCGTATGCCTTATGATTGATCTAATTTACTACGGCGACGATATCCTTACAAACAATATTGTTACACAAAATTTAATTATTTAAATCACAATTTCAATTAAAATTTAGACGATAGAAAAAATATGCAAAAAAATAAACATGTATAAAAATTTCGATCGTTTGTTTCACATTTAAATAATTTACTAAATTGTTAAGAATATTCAATTTAATTAAACGAAATTTATTTGACTTTTCTACAACAAAAGACTGTGTGCATCACAGACGCAACTGATCACGTGTGCTTCGATACGTGTACGTGTTTATCGTGTTTGAAGAAATCGTGCGTTGTTCTGTCGATGAAAAAAAGAAATCCCTAACCTTCTACAAAATGAGAAAGATTTTAACTCTTGTAAAACCAATACTCTTGAAATGTCAGTTCAGCTATCTGAAACAATGTTGCTTGGTGTTGAAAGTTGTATTTTGAAAGTATCACAAATATATGGTTGAATACTTAGGTATGGAACGCTCATAAGCCGATATTCCAATTTTAATGTTTATTATTTCTCTATAGAAATAATTATTAATAATCTATACATATGTGTAATAAAATTGCAAACTTTGGATAACTATTCAAACATTTGCACTAAAATTATCACGGGAATGGTGAATAAACGATAATATACATTAATATATTTTTTGTGTATTTAGATGTTTTGGAATATAATTGGATGAAGTTTTTAGAAGAATTTAGGCGTTTACTTGGAACAGTTCACTCAATCCAAAAATATACAAATTTCATGTTTTTTTTTTAAACTGATTTACATTGCAGTTGTTTAAATAATAACAAACAAATGCCTAGCACACGACGTGTAGTAATTATTCAAACGTAGAGTGTACCTATATATGTTAATAGATGTCGTTAGGCGTATTTTAATTCGCGCAATGAAGTTTTCCACCCGGACATACGTTGGCGAAATGGGTGTATCCACAGGTGAAGGGTGTATATATACTCATAAAAAACGACATCGGTATACCTTTAGGTGATCCTACTTTCTCGTTAAATTTTTTAATACCGAAATTTGCCAGATGAGTCTGTGAAATTTTATTATGAATAGATATTTGTATGCAAATGCGGGATCTTTGTTGCGCAAGTTAAGTCTACACTCTTTGTCCTATTTACAAATATAACGCTTTTTTGTTCGACATTAAATTTTGTTTTAATATCGTGATTAAAATAACAAATCTTTTACGAAGAAGGTACGTGAGGGATACAGTGTTATGATTTCAGCTTTTAATTCTCATTGCACCAATAAAGTTTTCTTATTTTACCCCTAGGATATACATGAATAAATTAGTACATTTTCCTTTTGCGAACCAATGTTTCCCAAAAAATTAAGAGTTTAAAAATAATATTATTTTACAATACGATACAATGAGAGTATGTAACGAAACATGATCTTATGTTCGGTTGTTATTTGTATATATATTCTCATAATGTATACAAAAAAGTTTGTTTACTTCACGGAATATTCTGATAAATTAATTTTTTGTATAATTTACAGATAGCTAAAGTTTATATTTTTTTGGATTAAAATACTGATTTGATGTATTTCTTAATTTTTGTGTTCGTTTTTTATTTGTTCCACGTTCTGAACTTAAAATGTTTCAGGTAGGTATCGGTATTTGAAGAAAAGTTTCAGCTTATACAGTGAACGTATATGGATGTATGTTTGAAACTACGTTAATAATAATAATTTTTTTTACAAAATAGTGGGAGCGAAAATAGAGAAGGTACTGGGTGGTTATGTTAATTTAGAAATTATTATAAGAGTGTAAAGTAGTAACACGGGATAAAGAAATGTAAAATACAGTAATAGTAATATGAATATAATAGTTTGTGTTCTGACGATTGTGTTATAGTTATTCATGGAACTAATCATTTACTACAGAACGTTAGTTCCATGCCTCACTCGACAGATGGCAGTTCAAATAATTAATTCGCTGGCATGAATTAGCTGCATTTAATTGCAACATAAATATAGGCAAATTTATTGAAATGCACTACACGCAACTTTTTAATATTGAATTATTATTTGGTATTTTAACAATGGATTATTAGTGGTCACCCAGTGGTCGAAATTTGACCTCTATTCATTAAATTTCGAAGTTTTAACGTTATTGAGGTTCTTTTATCAAAGAGTATACTTGGATAATTATTGCACATAAAAAGACATGTAATAGAATTACTGAAACTTCGTACTGAAATCACAATACAGGATTTAACTGAAATATTGAAAGTACATTTCGCATATCTATCTACTTTTTTGAAAACACTAATAGATAAGCGAGAGTAAGTCAATTAGACTGCTACAAAATTTCTATTAAACATATTATAAAATAAACACATTTTTGTCTTGACATACAATCCACATATTATTGAAAAAGGGACATTTGAAATCACACAAAATTCACAGCATGAAACTCATTCAGACAATCTAACGTTTTAAAATTCTTTGGCGACAATATCTACTCTGTGGGACTGTTTGTCCATAGCCTATTATGTGATTGACATTGACAGAGTGAACGTAAACAACGAATCTTTTAATGTATTTGTAACATATATTGCATATAAATTTTAGCTTTCTGCACTCCTTCTCCATATAAACTTTAACTATGCCAAATCACACACTCCTCCGTGCGCGAAATATGCTTAAAAAGGGGCACAAAGTTTTCTCTTCACGTATTAATAATTTATAAGATATATTATATATAAATTTTGACTTTTTGAACTCCTTCTCTATATAAACTTTAATCACGCCAAATCTTAAATTCCTCCGTGCGTGCAATACGCTTAAAAAGGGGTAAAATGTTTTCTCTTCACGTATTAATAATGTACAAGATATATATATATATATATATATATATATATATATATATATATATATATATATATATATATATTTTGACTTCTTGACCTCTTTCCCCATAAAAAATTAAATTATGCCAAATCTCAAACTCCTCTGGGCACGCAATATGCTTAAAAAGGGATACAAAGTTTTCTCTTCACGTATTAATAATGTATGAGATATATTATATATAAATTTTGACTTTTTGAACTCCTTCTCCATATAAACCTTTACTACGCCAAATCTCAAACTCTTCCGAGCACGAAATATGCTTAAAAAGGGGTACAAGTTTTCTCTTCACGTATTAATAATGTATAAGATATGTTATATGCAAATTTTGACTTTTTGAACTCCTTCTCCATATAAACTTTAACTACGCCGAATCTCACATCCCCGTGCGCGCAATGTGCTTAAAAATGTTTATTCACGTATTAACAATGTATAAGATAAATTATATATAAATTTAGATTTTTTGAACTTTTGACTTGATGATTCATACTTATAATACAAATACAATAGAATGAAGGTAATTGATAACTTTACACACTGTTCGCCGCTTGTTTTTCAAGATATTTGGTCTTCGATATATTTTTCGTGCGTCTCGTTTTTAAGTCTTGCTTGGTATAGCTTTGAAAGTTAGTTTTTTGGGGATGTTGGGGTTATAAGTGGCAAGGTTTCCATGTTGAATATAGCTATTTTATAATAGGTGAAATGATGAAACTATTTCATAATTAATGTTTTGTTAATATTTACTTCAAATTGTTTTTCATAGAAGATATTTCAAATGCTAAAGAAAAAATGGGATAAGTGACCAGGGTTTAGTTGTCATAGGAAAAACATTTTAATTAACAGGGGTATTTGATATTTATACAATTACAAAAATTGATTTTTCATTGTTCGACACTTTTATTGTTAACAGAAAATATTATGTAATCTGTTTAACAAAATTGTATGCATAGACGCAATTTTATTTTTATAAAGCTCCTATTAAACATGAATAAATTGTCAAAAGCACTCCACTGCGTCACCTGGATGAGATCGGTGATCTGGGAATCACATTTGATTCGCGATTGACATTTTTTGAACCAAGCAAAACAGATCATTTCGGAAACTTGAATTCGTGTTGCTTAATTCAAAAGATTATCAACGCGTATCATCTTTTCGCTTACTATATTAGTGCAAAGCCAGTTGTAGTCCGGCTCCATCATTTGGAGATCGTATGGAACCAATTATAGGTTGATGATTGATTGTTTATTCAAACGTTCCTACGGTATCTTTATATGAGATGTTGTGACTACTTTGATATTATATTTCCTACCGATTTACTTCTCGATATGCTAGTTTCTGTTCTTCGCTTATGAAATGCATCTTTCAAGTGTTAAACAAAAAATCCTATGTCCAGTATCATCGAGTATCTTCGTAATTGATATTTTCCTGCGCCCATACAATTATCATTTTGTTACAATATCATTTTTTTTGCTACATCACCTTCACATCACCTTTAAAACCCAATTATATCGGAACTCTCCAGTTTCTCGTGGTAATTAATTGCTCAACCACCTGATCTCGGATACACCAGAGTGCGTCGTCGTTATCTTTTGTAGTTCTTGTGTTTTGTAATCAGGTTTAATCAACAAGTTTAAATCAATGTTTAACAATTATAAATCATTATTTTTTTATCATTACGAATTGGTATTACGAATAGGTACTTTATTTTCGTTCAAATTTTGCCAGCATAATAAAAATAAAGTACAAGGAATTACTTTGATTTAACCATGATGTGAATTTACGTAAAGTATCGGCTAAGCAGTTATGCTACTCATTTTTTCTCAATGTTGTTCGTAGCTTCATCAGCTGGAAAAAGAGGAAAATATAGTGGTGTAATGTGAAAATTATTCGTAAGATTGAGACACTATTATCTACTTAATATGACGTACACATCTGAAATCACCCCGTTAGTGATAAGAACGAGAAAATATTTTTGTCATATCATGACATACACATGTTCAAGTTATTGTTACTAGTGGGGAGATTTTTTTAAATACGAAAAAGTAATTTCATTTTATGACGAATGTATTCTATATATAATTCTATGACAAATAGCATATGTGTGAGATTTTATTCATGATTCAATTTCACAAAAATCGGCTTAGTAGTTCAAGGGTGAAAGTGAGTGAAAAAATAAACGAACAAAATTCATTTTAATTTTTATTAGTTAAGAGATTTAGGGTGGTTTGACCAGTTCTTATGTGAAAATATTATTGTTTTTATCAATCTGTACGTATTACTGCTTTGTCATTAAATGAGCTCTGTGTAGCTGTAAGACATTTCGCTGCTAGACGGAGTGACCATAAGTGCAATAAGACCCATATTGTTTAGATATCATGTAAGAGAACTATACATCCATACAAATTCGTTGAATGTAAAGCATTATTGGAGATTAATTGTATTATTTTGTATTATAGAAAAAAAATCTCCAAACTGTGTTAATACAAATTTTGGAATTTTTCGTATAAAACTTTCAACAAGTATATTTAAATAACTTCGTTTGAAATTTGGTCGAAAATCGTAATGAATTTAATGAAGGTAAGAAATGTTGATTTAGTTATGAAAAAATCTGAAATTATTTCGTTATTCTAGTTTTTAATTTAGAGTTTGCTAATCTTTTTTTAAATTTTATAAAACAGATAGTCGTTGGTTCATCGGTATAGTAAAATGTTGCCTCGAATTCCTTTCGAAAATATAAAACGAAATTAATCTACTATGTTCTTAATATGACTCGATCAATGATAAAGATTTTGTTTTTCAATAATAAAATCATAATTACGTGAGAAAAAAAAAACTTGAATAACACTGACTTTCCAGTATGATAAATAATTTTTATTGTGGTCAATATTCAAACTCAACCACGGTATAGGCCGCGTCGTGTCATATCTCTTTGATTTTGCCACGCGGCGCACGGTGTATGTCCACCGTAGGACGCTTTATTCTTGAGCTAACATTGAAATAATGTACCAGGGGAACGGAATAAAATACGAAAAAAAATTATTGATCATAATTGCCTGTGCTGACGTCGTGTTTACTTTGTTTACCTTGACATAACTCAAGGTGACCAACTTAACAATATGTTTCATAAACAAATTAACCATTGATGTATAATAACATCTGGTATTGATACATATGATGGACTTATTGCTACGAGAGCAATCTCTTACAGCCAACTAGAACACCAGTCCGGTTCCGCTCGACGAGCGGCCGTGCATTGAACCCGGGTTTGCGCTGCGCCATCAAAGGCCTTATGATCAACCCAACACACCACGGTGACAACTTTAGGCTCGTTTTTGATATATAGAGATGATACAATCTTATTAGCGTCTGTTGGCGTTTATTTATAAATGTTAGTACCACTGATATCTCAAATATGTTTAGAGAAAGATGTATGTATGAATGCTGATATATATATATATATATATATATATATATATATATATATATATATATATATAAGTGACTAAGATAAAGGTGAAAAAATTGATTATTTCACCAAAAAGGTTTAAATAGAAACTTTACTATTCAGACTCAAAAAGAAATACAGTCGATAATAAGCAGTGACATGTCCTTGTGACTGTTAGAATTAATGGTAGTCATATAACAATAGTAAAGAATAACGTATGTCAAAGAATAAGAGGGTAGTTATGAATAATGATGTTTTAGGGCTGACAATTAAACATTAAATTGACGGTCGAATAATGTAAAAAAATAGAATTCTTAAAATAATTATTTTTGCACGGATATTATTAAGAAAAAAATGTAAACCGAAGAATCGACAAAAAGTGGAAAAGAAAATTATAAAAACGAAGAAAGACATCGATGGACTAAACAGATGAATGTCTAAAATATGGTAGGAAATATAAAAACAGAATAAGAAACGAGGATGATTCAATTACAAACATATAAGATTATAGGAAAATATAATTTCTAGTTAATTTGTTACGTAGCTCAATTTTATTAAATAAACTCAAATTTAAAAATTGACGAAATTACTGATTGCATATAAAGTAAATTATAGATACAAAGAGCTACTTTATCAGCCATGATTGGCTATCAGGCACTTTCTAAATAGAAAATTAATGAAAACTATTACAACTATTCCCTGACTTTGATATTGCGAATGGTCCATTCGCCCCCATCCTCCTTCCTCTCTTTGTTCAACAGTTCTAAAAAAATCAACCGTCGCTGGGTACCACAGCGTTTTCCGTTCGGTCAGCCCAAGTTATTTGTCTCAAGGCTCATTTCTGTTCAAGTTTGCCAGAAGTATAATCTTTATTTGAAATATCTCCCATCATCAACTGGAAGTAGTTAATTTATTTTTTAAGATTTGATCATTGCTATTACTTATATAAAGTATTGAATAAATAAATAAATAAATAAATGATTAACCTCTACGTCATCAGTTTTTTACAGTATACCATTTTTAAAGGATTAAATTCTGACAAAAAATGATTTAGAAGATGCACTTCGAAACAAATTTTTTTTTGAATCCTTATAGGATGGTATTGTGCCAAAATGGATTTAACACAGGAAAAATTATTGAAACATGAGAATCAATTATTGTGTACCACTAAAAATTACGTTTATAATCTTAACTGATTCACAATTTCCATTTTCTTCACAAAAATAGAAATCACGATGAAACTACTCACTCTTGAATTATACTTATTACAAAATTAGGGGTAAAAATTTATCAAACTTATACAAGTATATTTTCTTCTGTTTGTAATTTTAGGGTGGGTATTTTCATTTAAGAATAAGTACTCTAAATTTTCTTTAAGTTCAAAAACAACCATTGTTATAATAATTTTTATAATATTTTTTTTTAACTCAGGGAAATAGACTGGGTGATAAGCAAGTGATCTATTTTTGTTGTATCATAGAGTTATGACGTCGCTTCCGGTTATTACTTCCACTGTTTTCTTATTTTCCCATATGCATTGATGGGACGAATAAAGGTGGCTTCATTTAGATCTCGTTAGTACTAATAATACACACTAATTTTTTTACGCATTTTACTGTTAGGAAATCAAAATGGCTGGATTTTAGACTATAGTCTAGGATTAAAACATTAAGGATGGATCTTGCAATTAGCATGGTACCATTAAGAGCCTTTGGCGAAATATCACGCATTTCCTAGTTATCAATCAACTTAGTCAATAAATAATTCACATTTTTAACTATTAACCAATTATAAATAATGGAAAAATACTGGACGATAAAATAAGTAAAACCGACATAAGACAAAGGGTGACATATCTAATAGTACCTTATTCGAGCCAATTGAAGCAATGAATACTTCTATAACGTGCGCAGCCTGCTGTACTGAACTAATTAATGTCAATATGCGACCTACCGCTATATGATGTTTACACGTGTATCTGATAAATAAATCAACACACTCCTTGGCATGCAGTAATATGAACAAAATGTACTCCAATCCAAAAAAAATGACCGTCTTTAAATATAAGCAAGTTAAGTAAAGAAAACATGTAAAATGTCCTTTTCTTTTCAGTAGAACACAGCTTTATATCCTGCAATGCCTAGAAAGGATATAGTCGAGAATATGTACAGACTATATATAAATTTGAAAGTAGATAAATCTAAGAAATGTCTCTGTTCTTCAATTTAAGAACATAAGCACCTTGATGTGGAGAACAGATGTTAGTAATGTTCTTCACCTTAAAATTATGCATATTTCAGCATAAAAGACGGTACATACTTCGGTCCAACTTCTCATAAAAGACTTTAATATTCCTCCGTTTTATTGTTAGGGCTGAGTTCTGAAATACACGGATTGTCTCTTTAACTTTAACGGTTTTACTAAAATAGCACTTAATATACAGCTAGACTGTTTAACGATCTAGCAAAATGCCAAATTAGTAACTAAACGTTGAATTAACGGACTTAGCGAAACGGCTGCAAATGTGATGCGGTTTGCAATTTGGATATTCGCGGTATGGTAATTTGTTGGGTATGTTGCTATTTAGATTTTTCATGTTGCCCATTTTATTTAACATTATTTCCAATGCATGAACGCAATATCAAATACTTAGACGCGAGTTATAAAACTTATAACGATATGTACGATATGTATACATATTTATATATATATATATATATATATATATATATATATATATATATATATATATATACATATATATATATACGTACATATATCTGTGTGTATTTTATCATTTTATAAGGCGTGGAGAGGCAATCGCGCCCAATTGAGAGATGGTTTCAATCAGTTAAAATAGTACAGTTATCTTACGCCCATATGACACCAGATACGATCAGGACTCTTAGCCGGAATTACTGACAGTTAAAAACATAATTTGTATGGATATTTTAGGAATTCGGCAGTGCAATGGGGTACGGTCCGTAAAGTAGACTCTTGTTCTGACTCAACTGACAGTTAATGAGAAACAGAAATACGTTTTTAACTGTCAGTAAATCCGATTGACAGTCTTGGTTGTTTGTAGTGGATATAGGCGTTAGTTTCGTTTTAATGAACAGTGATAAAAAGTTGAACCAGTACAGCTCCGACGTGTGGTATTGGTACAAACTTGTTCACTCCTTGTCTTTAAAACGTGTGCATTTCGAATGGGAGGGAAGAAGATAATTTCAAAGTCATAGGTATCCTACTCTTTATATCGCTACCCCATAATTAATAAATATAAGTTGCAAATGACACAAAGGACGGAAAACAACAATTTAATTTAATTTAAATATACTTTGTACAATTGATCTTTTGACGAAAGTAAATGCGGCAGTGTATCTTTTTCTAATGAAAATGAATAGTTTTCTTGAAATTAATTTGTCATTAGGTTATATAGTGTATTTAAAATTATTTCAAATAAGCAAAAGGTTGGCTCGATTTACAACAAATTGCGAGATAACATGTACGTTTGTTTTAATACAATATCATTTAACGGAAAGGGAATGGAAAAATTCCATAAAGTTCAACCACTGTGTCCCGTTGACTATGACATGCATCCATATCTTGCTCGGTATAGCTCTGCGCGATAAGATATGGAATCATTGAATAAAGTACTCAGGTGCTTCACAGGTATAGAACTTCACAGGTATATATCTTGCACTTAAGTTTTGTAGCTCAATAGCATACGTCAAAGGTGGTTGACGTAGGCTATTGGGTTGCAAAACTTAAGTGCAAGATAGAGCAACGTCTCCCCAAGTAGAGATCCTGTGTAAGAAGAAAAAAGTCCTGACCGATGACTTTAAGCAGGTCGTTGGTACGGGATAAACAGAGAGTATTAAATCAAATATTCTTTTGAAGTTTAGAAAATAATTCACGTAATAAAACGTTATTACTGGAAGTTTTACTTCCAGTAATAACTGAAAATTAAAGTCGAAAGAGATTTAATACCATAATTTTAAGAAAACAATTAAAACAGTTTTGAGCTTGTTATATTATGATGTTCGGTGTATAATTTTAAACTTTGTATCTAATTTTTGTTTACTTTTAAAACCAACTTTAATGAAATATTTATTAATATACGAAGACGAAACGTCTTATCATACTCGTACATTAAGACACAAATATAATAAGCCAAAATCTTTCAAAATATTTTTAACAAACAGTATTAACTTTTATATTTTAAGTATCGTTTTAAAAATGGTTTTATATTTTTGTTTGGAGGAGTAAATGCTTTACTTAACATTTTAGACCGTTCATATAATATTACATAAATAACATACGTTCAAAATTTTCGAAGGTATGTCCTAAGCATGAAAATGAAAAGATTTTATTTCAAGTTTATTGACTATTTCATATTTTCTAGGAAATTACGCTTTTGTTATGAAAAACTGTAACTAAATTATCGGAAAAGCAAGCTTATTTTGAATTTGTGAAATATTTAAAATGGAGCATCTAAGGTAATACATTACAGAAAAAAGAGATTTACTTAATACTAAGTCAAACAAAAAATTTTTATATTTATAAACATATCCTTATGCAAATAAGAATATATTAGACTACATAATATTACAAATAGTACTAGAACGTTGTCTGTGAAATGTTTGCACTACAATCAATGGCAAAACGTAAAAACACATGAAACATTGTTGTTACCTACGTATAACGCATTGAAACAACGCATAGGCCTTTTATTAAGGCTAACATTCAAGATAAAAGCACGTGAGCGAGCAGCTACTGCAATTAATTTGATTAAAGCGCAGAGGAACTCTCTAGGTAACAACGAGCCTTGACGATGCAGTGTATCAACAGAGAGCCACTGACTAAGCAGGAAACGATACGTTGTTCGACGTGGCTGAAATCAAAATTAGTTTATATTCTTGCCTATATTATTACACACGAACACCTAATTATTCTTAATAATCCAGGAAATTAAGACATTAGTATTGGCGGACAACCAATTAATCTAACAATGATTTTCTATGAATTATTCATGCAAGCAACTAAAAGAATTACTTAGAGCTAAAGTTTATAACAATTTGAATAATTTTTTTCAGCTAAAGGAAAAACATAGTACTGGAACGTATAAGAGTTACTACTGGTTTTAGGCGTTTTCCACCTATTAAATTTATTAATACCCAAAATTATTTTTAAACAACGTACTTGCTAAACGCGGCAAGTAATTTAGCTTAAGTTCAAAAATTATAATGGGGCGGGCGGATAGGTTTTGAATCACTCTGAAACTTAATATTTTGGAAATATGGCTTCAGAATAAAAGAAAACATTGAAAGAATTTTTCTAAAATCAGAACAAATTAAAGTAAAGTTTATCAAATTTTTAATAATTTTTTCATCTAAATGAAAAAAAGTACTGTTTAAATGCATAAAAGTAACAACTGTTTTTTTGTATTAAGTTTATTAAAGCATATTGAAGCCATATTTCCAAAATAACTCAAAATCATTTTTAATGAATTTACTCGCAATATAAGGCAAATAATTTATCCTAATATTAGTTAAAAAAATTTAATGAGCAGGGGCGGATAGGTTTTTAATCATTTTGAAAGTAAAGATTTTGAAAATAAGATTTCAAAAAAGAAATATTCTTGAAGTAATTTCATTTTCATTTCTAAAATCCTAATCAATTCTTTTCTTCAATTTGATGGGTACGTGGAGATATTTTAAAAAGTGAATTTTTATAAATTTTTGCTGAGTATTATTTCAGATTTTCATCCTGAGTTTCGACTTTATATTGATAGGTCCGAAATTGTGGAAATTACAGACGAAAGACTTTGATAATGTAATAAAGGTCCATAGTTTCATGATGGAACCCAAAAATCGAATAAATTAAAGTACATGAATGGAAAATTAAGGACACAGAAAGAGTATTGGGTACTTTTACTCATATGAGTGTTTTAAAACAAGTATCTTGTCGAATCGGTCCAAAAATTATGTCCTTAATATGATCCTTCAAAAACATCCTTTGAATTGCAACTGAATAGTGCCAATATAATACTACCAAAGCATCATCATATTGGCGATACTTCATATTGTTAATAATTTCAGAAAAGAAGTCGTTGGTTTTTTCTGTTTCAAGCAAGACAACTAATTTAACGTTTAAGCATGTTACAGTTCCCGCGCCCGAGTAAAACAATTGGACAAATGTTATTTATTAGTTTTTGTCTTCATTTAAATTATGTTTTCGTTTTTTATCTAAAAATTGTTGTGCGATTTGTGTTAATATTTTTATTAACTTGAATAACTTAAGTATAGAAACAACTTTATAGATATTTTTATAACTTTACAAATTAATTTTCAATATCTTTTATTTTATCGAAGTTATACTTCTTTATGCGCATTATGAAAAAAATAATGAGAGGGAAAATTTACGACGCGCGCGCAGGTTGCAACAAAAATCGACAGGATGAATTTGTTCACTACACGTGCGTGTATTGACTGATATTATATTTATGTCAGTTATTGAGGTATTTGTAAATACACAACACGTGTTTTATATTCATACAAATATAAGTTATATTTGTACTTTTAAATAATATTTTTTAGTAACTGAAATTTAATAGTTGTCCGTATAATAAACAAATTATTTATTGTGAATATTCGTGATAGAAAAAGTGTCTGCAAGCTTTTTAAAATATATTTTAAGTAAATTTCTCTGAGTGAGGTTAAGTTTAGATATGTATTTATTTGCATTGTCAATTATAAATTATGCCAAATTTAATTATTTGATTGAATTTACATTTAACCAATCGTAGTTATAGTCACGCTCCAGTTCTTTTATTATTTTAATTCCATTAATTATTTGCATGCTAAATATAAATATTCTTGTTTTATGACAAAAAAGTAAAACTTCTATGATTTTTTGAATGAAAACAGAAAACGTAAGTTTTTCTTCTCTCCTTAGCGGTTGTATGAAAATAAAAATGAAGGTTCCGGTTCTATCTGAACTTTACGAGTCTAGCAGTCACCGAATTTAATAAACCAGAGAAAGTTTTTCAAGTTCAGTGACCTTTGGATTAAATAAAAAAAAGTGCTGCACATATTGTAACTCTGCCAGTTGTGAATCAGTTGAACTACAATTCAATTCATGGTAAATTTAATTATAGTTCAACTGATTAAAGATACATGAGAATCAGATACGAAGGAAAAATTATTCTCCAAAGAGTTTTTTTAAAAAGTAAGAAAATTGATACTAATTGAAACTAAAACATTTTTTTTTTATATTGAAATATCTTACTTACCAAGACGTCCTACTAGCCGTAAGTATACATAATACGGGGCATTGTACCAGTACTTTTTAGAGGAATGGATTTTTCTGTACTTTCTTTTGACTTTCAGGGAAAAGCATAATTTAATAGAGAATTTCTCAAACCTTTATTAATTGAGTACTCTCTTTTAGGTTTATTATAAAATAAATCTAACCAAACTTAAAGATATTTAATAGAAAATTTGAACTGAAAGCCATTAAATATTTCGTAATTAAATAATATAAATAAGACAAACAATTTTCAAGAGAAACTACAGTGAATCTACTGCTGAATATCAAAGAATAGTAGTTTTCATTTCGTTCAGTTCATCTGAATATTCAAAGATGTATACATTAGAGTTCACTAACCTGGAACGTTTTGTTACAATATATTATAACATAGAATTCTTTTCAAATTACCTTTTCAATGTAAGACATTTATCATTCAAGTTCAGAAGACGCTCGAATGAAGGTTGACCCTTTTCAATCATATCTGAGGCTTTCATGACAACCATTTTACGTTTAATATTAAATATAAATAGACAATAAGGAAATATACAAAAATATTACTAGATTGCTACCCTGATAGTTACATATGTTTTTAAAGTAGGTTTCTCTACAGTGTTCGGAAAAAATATCAACGAAATCTGAGTTTTATTTCACGAATAATTTGTTTGAATTTAGTATTAAACTGATATATAATTTTATTTCCACTCGGCTTTATACAAAAAAATCGTCTGTAGAAATTCATGTATTAAAAATATGTGTTTTATGTAAAGTTATTTAATGTTGTGTAAATGTCATATTTATTTACTTACATCTCTTCATTTGTCATGTTAAATTTATTTTTCAGGATTCCATAAGTCAAAGAGAAAAAAGGATTCGATTTAAAATAATTCACACATCCATCCTCATCCCTGTCACAGAAAAAATGGGCAATTAAAATTGGAAAAAATGTGCAAAAATATTTTGTCACAAAAAAATGGGCAATTTTGGAGGCTTACCATTTTAAATTTTTTTTAATTCATTCTTTAAAGGATTACTGAACTATTTCTGAGCAAAAATTTTTTTCAATCCTTTTTCATAATTTACGCACGATATTTATTGAACATTTTCTAAAGTGTTCAGAAAAATACGTTCATACCTAATTTCGGAAATTGCTAAAATTAAAATTATGAAAAGATAGGACTACTAAAAGTTAGCATAAAGTTTACCATAAACTATGGAATCGATTCCAGGTCTTACAGCTTTTAAGAAATTTGCGATCAATTTTCGCCTACGAAATTTTGTATATCTGGGTAATGGTTTCATGGTATTGAATAAAATGAATAACATGTTTATAATAGTTTAATAGAAATATTAATCACAATTAAATGAAAATACGTAATGTAGTATTATTTCTATTTTCTTTAAGTTCTTTACCGCGACCTAGGTTTCGTTGTATTCAGGTGGGCTGTTAGCAGAGATCTTTCAAGGTAGTGAAAAAGGGCTAACAACCCACCTAAAGATGTTGTAATACAACGAAACCTAGGTCGTGGTAAAGAACTTAAAGAAAGTAGAAATAATACTACATCACGTAGTTTCATTTAATTGTGAATAATGAATTTCTACAAAATTAACGACAAATATATTCAATATTAGAAATATTAATAATAGTTTAACAGAAAGATTTGTGTATGCTTAAATACTAAAAAAAACTGGAGAGTCATTTGTTTGAATAATAGACACGTTTTCTGTTACACTTTGTGTATTTACCATTTTAATTTTATTATTTAGAAAAATTTCGAAACTAAAAAACGCTTTTTAAATTTTCACTTACTAGCATCGAGTAAAAAATATTCATATTAATCTTTTACTTATGTTTTCCATAAAAGTTGGAAAATAAACTAAGTTATATTTACATGAAAATTATTTAAATTCGATGTTACAAAATAGAAAAATGAAAACAAAATACTTGACTAACAGGGAACAATGAGATGAACAATATTATCAGCGTGATTCAAAAGCTTTTCAGTGATCAAATTTCATTCACATAGTACACAAAATTAATATTCGCTTGAACAAACTTCTGTCCTATTTCTATCTGTCAGCATCTTATTGTCATTGTCTCCTAGGTAAATCCTACACAAGCGAAACTAAGAATAGAATAGATATAGTGAAATAGAAATAAATATTTAACACAGCTATTTAGCAGACTAAATTAACTACAAGTGTACTGATCAAAGCATTGTTAAAAATATACCTAGATGTAATAGTACATATTGTCATCAAACATGAAACACAGTAATACTCATTAAATTCTAGTATTACACAAATGTCTTTATAGATTAGTAATTCTAGTAATTTAAAAATCGGCCACAATTTAACTCGGCCGCATAAATATAATTGGAAAGAAAACAAGCACTTTCTGAGCACTTTCTAGAGTTTCGTACCCAAGTTGTAAAAAATGGAACTCTTGTAATATTGTCATGTATGTCTGTCTATACCTCTCAGTACTATGACTTATTTCAATTGAGTAGGATTATACTAAAATTTTGCAGAAATACGTAGGTCATTTATGCCAATACATAAAATGAAATAACTGTTAATTTAATTTTTTTGAGTGGATCTCTCATTTTATAAAATTTTGGGATTAAATATTTTTTTCACGGATCTCCTCGATTTGGGTATCATAAAAACGCCTTTTAACGTAAAATCAAAAATATTTAAATTTTTATTATAAGATATACGATTTCCATCGCGAAGTATAAATCTTCACATTGTTAAACAATGTTCCACTCCTCTAACCTTATAACTATGGTTGTGAAAATTAGGAAAAATTCCGATAATGGAAACTTATTTAGGATAACTTGTATTAATGAATTGCTCACATAAAACATGTTTATTTAATATCTAAACTCCAGTGAACGCTGAGAAAAAGGAAAATACACATCAATTTATGTACGTTTCTGTATGATATATATATATATATATATATATATATATATATATATATATATGTATATATACATATATATATATATATATATACATATTATATATATATATATATATATATATATATATATATATATGTATATATACATATATATATATATATATATACATATTTATATATATATATATATATATATATATATATATATTGTCTGTAGAAATCCATGTTTGTTTTGATTATTTTTTCATATCGTCACGTGGGGTATAAGTGGAAGTTGAAACCTGGTTTGTTGTGTGTCGGACTACGATGTGTCGTAACACAAATTAGAATTTAAATTATTCTTTAGTTTGCTTTATTCATTTGATTTCTTGCCAGTTCGTTGAGTGACTTTTCACTAATTTTCTTATCAAAAAAAGGTCAATAAAAATAATATTTACTGCTACCCATCTAAGGCCACAATTGCCCTCTGAAAGTTAAAAACAAGAATTCAGTAGGATATTTATATTTTTACACATACACACACACACACACATATATGTATATATTAAATGAAAAACCTAACTCTGCACACTTTACAATTAGTTTAGCTTTTTAGAATGCGTTGTTGATGTGAAACATCTAATGGGGCATATGTTGTATGGGAGTTAAAATGTTCTGATTATACGTTACGTCTTGCTATTAGGCTAGCTTCGTGTCTTGTTAGTTTTATCCAGCTTAGTTCGATAAGAGAGTATTGTATTTATTAAGAGAGTATTGTATTTATTACTCCATGTATGTATGTGGTTATATATGTATGCCGGTGTATGCTCTATAGAATAACATGTATATACACTCGCATAGGCGGAGGGGGGGGGGGGTGCACGTGCACCCCCCAGAAGTCCCAGAATAATCTATGTATTTTGTTTAGTTCTCGCAAATTACAAAACAATATACGAGTACGTAAAAATTCCATACAAATATTTTTTTAGCGATGAAAAGTGCGTTTGCGTGAGCGAAATTATAGAATAAATAATATCGGTACTGGTACCCATAGCTACTACGTATGTAGTCTACAGTTTTCAGTTGCACGCGTGTCTGCGAGCGAGCGATCGGCATGAGTTTTTACCCGCTAATTTACTTCAACTGACACTCGTTGCCAACTTGGTTGTGCCCCTCAGAAAAAAATTCTGTGTCCGCCCTTGCGCATTCACATATAGAGATTACTGGTATATATGTATGCGTATGTATATAAATGTTACTCTATAGAGTGGAAACGGATGAGTCTACTTGGACTAATGAGGTATGGTTAGAACAATTTTAAATTTCTAGAGACCTTAGGTAGTTGCCTTGATTATTTATAAAATATAATGTGTAAAAATTGCCATTTTGTTAAAATTAAAAAAATTAAAAATTTTAAAAAGTGTCAAGATGGATATTGAATCTTAGGTAGGATTTCAAAAAATACATGTTATATTGCAACGATAAATAATAAATTTTAGATATTTAATAAAATATGTTTAATAACTCGTTAAACAACGTGGTTTAGAATTTGGCTTTGGGTTATTGGATAATGTTCAAAGTAACAAAATGGTTTACAACCTCAATTTTTGGTAATCATTCCGTAAAAAAATTCTAGAAAATTCAGAAAAAAAGAATGTTTATTGCATCAATATACTTTTATACAAATGAAAGGGCTTTGGAAGGCGGCTTGTAAATTATATATAAATAATTTATCTGAATCCATCCTGAGGGTATCAATAAAATGGTTCCAAAAGGAAATTTTAAAAATTTCTATGTAAAACATGCAGAAAAATTCATAGAATTGTAATAGGTGACAAGATTTATTTTGAACTTTAAGATTTTTATGTTTTTGTAGTCAGGTTTTTTCATGTTAAGGGGCATAATTTATTTTAACATTGACAATTAACATGGCATGCTAAAAATTAAAATTTTAATAAAATATATTTTATTTTCTAGCATATTACCTTCACCTTATTTCACTCATCTAATAGTAGTTTGTACATACACGCACAAAAAAAAAAAAAAAAGAATATATATATATATATATATATATATATATATATATATATATATATATATATATACACGTAGACGATAATATAGTTATACACATGTACTATATATGGAGTTATGTAATTTATTTATTAATAATACAGCGAGAAATGTAACAGGTAAACGGTGCCCACATACAGTGCTTTTCATTGTAACTCTTTTTTTTTCCTTAAAGCTGTCGTTATACACGTTTGCCAGATGAAGTTTTCTGCGAACATACCTGTTGACGTATGTGTAATATTTACAGGTAAGAATATTTTGTGTTTTGTTCGTGTTGAAATTATAAATTGTACATAATATAGTCATTGAATTATAATAAAAAATATAATATGTCTGAAGTTATATATGTCTGAAGTTTACATGAAAAGACAACTGAATGAGTGCATTAGCTTAAATTCTTGAAGGAAACTTTTGCTTAAGGACGGACGGACGAAAATTGTTGTGAAAACATATTCACCTTTAACAAATAGAATGAGAATTCATTCTTTGCTAATAGCCCACCTGAAGATGTTGTAATGCAACGAAACCTGGGTCGTGGTAAAGAACTTAAAGAAAGCGGAAATAATACATCACGTAGTTTTATTTAATTGGAATTCGAATGAGTCTTGTTCACATGAAATTTAGAAGAGTAATCGAGAAAACTGCATTTATGTAATTACATTATGGTTGAATATACTAAGACCACACGAAATTTAAAAAAAATTGGTTATTTTTAAATAGTTGTAATTTCACGAAAAAGCAAACAATGTAAATTTAAAAAATAGTAATTTTAAAGCATAAATCTGATAATGCATTCGTTGAACATTTTTGCTGTGTTACTTTCGTAGAATCACTTTAAAAGATCGTTAAATTTTTTCCGTCATAAAATTAGATATTTTTTTATTATTCCTGTAACTTTATTGGCGTAACAGGTAAAAAAATCCATGAACATATTAGGAAACTTCAGCTTTAAAGTACTTAATTTTTAATTGAAATCGGATGATTCTTCGCATAGTTACATCTTTTTAAATTTAAACCAAAATTGTTGAAAATTTTCGATGAATTTAATCAAAAAATTACATATTTTTTTATTATTCCTTCATCTATAACTTTATTGGCGTAATAAGTAAACAAAATCCATGAACATATTAGAAAACTTCAGCTTTAAAATACTTAATTTTAAATTGAAATCGGATGATTCTTCGCAGATTCTTTTTAAATTTAAACCAAAATTGTTGAAAACTTTTCGATGAATTTAATTATGGCGAAAAGAGTATTTTTAACATCGGTAAAATTTAAGTATTTTATTTTTATGAACTAATGATTAAAGTTAATTAATATTCATTGAGATATTATTTGATATATATATTCGTATAAAAAAAGTTTCTGCGTAACTGCATGTTTAAAACAAGTAAGAGTAGATGAAATATTTAAGGTAATCTTGAAGATAGGATCCATGAAAACTGAATACAAATGTGGTAAAAGAGATCTAGGTGAAAGATAAACATGGCCGACATAGATTGAAAAATATTTCAATGTAGTCTAAGATAATCTAAGAGACGAGGAAAAAAAATATACGTGTATATGTTCGCTGAAGTGCGACAGAGAAAGCTGTGCATATCATTGTTGCAGTTTTTTGTAATTTTTAAAGTATCAATATTTCTGGGTAAGTCGATATACTTGGAAATTGTGAGTTACTAAATTTTTTTTCATTAGCAGCTAGCATATTGAATTTGTGACTTATCAACTTTTTACTTATTAATTTCAGTATTCTACTAGAAAACATTATAAAAATTTCATTCGGTTTTAATTTCTAGCAACATAAAACACTAAGGTATTTTTTAGATTGCTAGAAATTGGTGTTAAATCAACTTCCGACTTTGTTGCTTCATTTTGTCTCTTACGTACGCAAAGCGTTTCCTAACGTAAATAACGTTAGGAAATGCTTTGTTCATTGTTGATCTTGATTGATTAAATGTGATTCTTTATTATTCTTCTTGTTTTTAAATAAAATTTTAACCCAATGTAATTTAATCAAAATTTTATTATTACTGGAAAGTCATTTAAAAAAACTTATTCTCTTTGTACTGGTTTGGAAAAGAAAATGCAATGAAGGTTTTTCATTATTGTAGAGTTATTGTAAATAATATTACCCCTAACTATATATCCTACTTTTATTGTTTTTTTTTTATTTCTGGGAATAAAATATTATAAATAATTAGTGAATGAAAAGTTTTCATAATAAAAAAAATATGTCAAAATATTTAATTATTTACTCATTACATTTTTTAATTCAGTCAGTATTTTTATTTCTTAAACTGTCTCAAAATTCTGATGGTTATGGAAGCTAAGGCTAATGTATTTTACAAAAAGTAACATTTCATAAGGAAGTAACGTTAGTTGTGTACACTTTTCAATTAAGATTTCTTCTTATCACATGTTATTCTTATATTAGAAGGTACGCTGAGGAAGCATAACGTAAACAGTTTTACTAATATGCATACACATTGTTCGTCGTAAACAGTTTCACTAATATGCATACACATTGTTCGTCGTAAACAGTTTCACTAATATGCATACACATTGTTCGTCGTAAACAATTTCACTAATATGCATACAAATTGTTCGTAGTAAACAGTTTTACTAATATGCATACGCATTGAGTTACGAAAATAAAGAAAGGATTGTAAGTAGAAAGAATAAGGTGTAAATTTTTTTACACCATTTTTGTTCTTTTTTTTAAACTAGATGGAAGAAATTTACAAAAAGTTAACTGCGTTTAATTTTTATCTAGTCTGGTATATATAATTAAAATACTTTCATTTCTTCTTTGAACATTCTCTGTAGATATTCGTGAATGATCTTTCGATCATAGAATTGTAGTTTTTTCACCTTTTAAAGAACAAAACAATATTTACAATGAATATGAGTTTAAGATACAATTCATTTCATAAGATAATTATAATGAGAATAAAGTAATCACATATTAAATTTGTTACATCGTATAAATTTTAAATTTATTTTTATTATAAATACAATAATTTTAATCATTACATCACAATGCTATTTTTTAGTATCAATAGTTGAATTTATGGCTACCTAATGAATAGTAGTGGTTGGCTTGTAACGAATCCATCCCAGTCCATTTAACCATCTTCTAACCCTGTTAAGTGGAAGCGTTGAGTTACGGGACACTAGTGGGGATATTCGGAGGCTCTGAGACAACCCGGGTGGAACGGTGGGAATAGTCTACTTAACCAAAAGTCATAACCTATTAAAATTCTGTCCTCACATATCTAATAAAGTAACTTGAGGTTTACGTTTTATAATATATACATATAATAGGTACATATATTTGAATACGTAATATGGGAATTGGATCACTTGTATCCAATACATCAACTTGACGTTTATGTATTATAATATATACATATAATATATACATAAATTTGAATACGTGCCTTTTAATACGTAATATGGGAATTAGATCACTCGTATCCAATACAGCAACTTGACGTTTACGTATTATAATATATATATAACAAGTACATACATTTGAATACATGTACTCGAATACATAAAATGGGAAATAGATCACTCGTAAAAGACATTCGTGAAACGCGAAACAAACAATATTTGCAATGTATTGCTGACATGCGACGTTAACTTCTTAAACTTATTTCCTGCGTGAGAAAAAGAAGGCATGTTTCAAGATTTTCTCCAGAACGATTATGCCATTAAATGTTCTAGATTGATTGACATTATAAGTCTCTTTCACTTCCACTTCATTCAATCCGAAAGATTCGATCTGTCAAAACGTATCGATCTTAAAATATTTAAATCAACAGGTGGCAAATCTCGGTCAATCAGTCATTTGTCGTTGTTTTATTTGTGGATCGTTTGTACAATAGAAAAACGATATACATTTATCAGTTAACATACATTTTTAGAATTTCAATGACATTCCCCGTTCAATTTTAATATTTGTATTATTTGAATATATCGAAGTGGTGAGTTTATTGTTAAATTTCCTAAAAACTAGCAAGTGAAATAATACAGATAAGGTTTTTTACTTACTTTAGCAGGTTTAATTACTTTTTTAAACAATACTATTGTTTCGTCTCGCAAACGAAATGAAATATGGGACCGTTATACCTGTTTACCTGGGAAAAAGGCAAAATGTAATTATTGCTCCTAGGTTTCATCTCACATGGTGATTCAATGGATAATCGGGAACCACCAACAGCTAGGATAATTGAACCAATTCACCGTGATCAAAATCCTCTTGACTGGTGGCAGTTAAATATAAATAAATATCCACACTTCTTCAAAATAGTTGAAAAAAGACTGTGTGTCATGGCCGCTTCCGTCGCTTGCAGACGGATCTCCTCAAAGGCAGGTCAAGTGCTCATTGAGAGGATATCTTGATTAAAATATTCACAGATTTTATTTCTTCTAAATTTTGATCTAAATATTCACAGATTTTATTTCTTGAGGCTAATATTAAATAATTTTAATGATTTCTGTTGATTTATAATTGGTGTTGACATTGTTGTTATCCTGTAGTTTACTTATATTTAAAAATGATTTTATTTAATCGAGTATGTTTCTATTCTGTGATTATCTGTGATTCTTATATTCCGATTAATTATCTATTTTTTTAACGATTTAAGTATTTTGTTAATTAACATGTGTGTTTATTTTTCGTTACGTTTGTGCAGATTATTAAGTTCGTTGACTAGTTATAAATAAATATAGTAGTAATAGCCACGCCATCGAGTGACTTTGATTTTTGTAAGCGATCAAATTTTTAAATACGTTAGTTTCTTAAAGGTTAAGACTGCCAGACTCAAGTCTGGAAGAAAGTATGAGAGGAAAGTTGATGTTTTATAGGCACAAAGAGCGAACTAAAAGAACTAGTTCTTGATTTTCAAAGACCTAGATTGTACTAGGCCACGTGGATTTAAACGCCTATCGTTATTTTATACACAAAACTCTTTTAGACAATAAACATAATGAATGAAGAAATATGGAACCGTATCAAAATAAATCCAGGAAAACTCATGTTATATGTGAATATATAGAAATATAGACAAATAGATGTTGCGTTTTATACTATTTTAACACAATGAGATAAGTGATAAAGTAATATATGTTGACTAATTATTAGTTTTTTGCCATTTTGGGTATCGATATAGGAAAGCTCTCTTACATGCACCAGAATAAAATATTACAAAGCTTTACCTGTACTTTTGATTAATACGCGTCACTCGTTCAAAGAAAGCTCTCTGCTTTTGCACGCTGATGACAATTGCGTAACCTTTATTTTTTCTCTTTCTGGTGCTGAATTTGATTAATAATGTTTTTAAAATGAGATTTTTAACGCGACTTATTCCGGATATTTTTCGTTTACTATATTATTTACAAAGTGTGATGGCGATGTTTACAATGTTATGTGCCAGTTAGAATAAAATGTGTTGCAAATATTTTAAAAATGCAGCTCACGTTAACAATTAAAAGCGAATAAATTATCCTATAGACGGGTTTAAAATAAATAGATTCTAAAAGAAAAAAATATACTGTTGTTATTAGGTTATATTAAAAATACCTGCAAATAATAATTGAACAAAATGTATAGCAAATAAATGTTATCAAATATTTGCTATATCCATTGTATATCAAGTATAAGACCGTAAAATTTAATGGTTTGTAGAATTAAGAAATATTACTACAAATGAATCAAGCTAAAAATAAAGTTTTCTGAAATAAAAGGGAACGAATCGAGATTTTATTGAAGAGCTTATGATCAAAGCTATATTCGTTCTATATTCGTATTATCAGAAAATTGATGGGAGTCTTGAAAATCAACAAATGATTTGTTTACCTGAGACAGAGACAGAGAAACAATAGTGCTATTGAAAATGAAATACATAATTTTTTATAAATATTTTAATGATATTAAATAATATCTAATTCAATCCTTTTAGAAATTTTGTTGTTTTGTAAATATGATAAAACAAATAGATACAAAAATTAATCATCCACCTTCTACACTTTCATTAATTCATGGTAGTTGACGCAGACTCCATGTCAGTACAAGAAAATAATCTAGTTGAATATTTTTATAGAGTAGAAACAGTTACGATAGGAGCACCTTTAAGTAATATAACTTTTTATTTTGCGTGTGCGATAGGAGTACCTTTAAGTAATATAACTTTTTATTTTGCATGTACGATAGGAGCACCTTTAAGTAATATAACTTTTTATTTTGCGTGCACGATAGGAGTACCTTTAAGTAATATAACTTTTTATTTTGCGTGTACGATAGGAGTATCTTTAAGTAATATAACTTTTTATTTTGCGTGCACGTTAGGAGTACCTTTAAGTAATATAATTTTTTATTTTGCGTGGTATATTTTCAGTTTATTAAATGATCTTTTTTTTATTTGGGACCAATGGAATATTGTATGCAGAAGTTTTTATTTCATAATTTAACTGTGTAAATAAAAAAAAATTAAATATAACTACAAAGTTGAACCACATATTTTCGTTTATAACATGGTCGCTTCTTCTAATATAAACTTTCATCTCTATGGTTCCGTACTCCAAATGGGAAAACTAAACCCATACAAAATCATTCATACATCTCTCTGAAACAAATTTTCAATGCATTTACGTGGTGAAAAATTAATATTTGTGAATAGTTTCATGGAAATACTACGTGACCTTAAATTTATACGATTTTCTAAATATAGACGGTATCCTCGTAACTCGAATTCCACTCTTGTTTGAGAATTTTTTATTTTAGTGGTAAATACAAAAATTCTCAAACAAGGGAACTTCCCAATAAATAAGAGAATTAGGAAAATTCAGTGGGTTGAACAATAAGAAAACTTCGTTCAATTAAGCATAGAAAATACATCAATAAATTAATTTAAATTACACCGCAGCCCATGAATATTTTCGTAGTTTATTTCAAAACAATATTTATTCCACAAAACCGTACCTTAAATGCTGACATTTTTTCAACATCGCTTAAGAAAATTACCGTCAAATATGAGGGAAAATAATAATTTCGTTAAGGCAATTTTCATACATTTGAATATGATAAAACGAAATGGCACCTGGAACGGTAAAAAGAACATTGTAATGCCAAACGCTCCGCTGCGTATGGAAATGAAATCGTCAACGCTCAAATTTCTGAGAGCTTCGTTCGTCGAAAAAAAGAATCCATTCGTGAAAAACAAACGAAATGGTTGGAGGGTAGCAACTCTGGGTAACGAAGCAATTTGCTATATCTATATATTTTTTATAATATTATGACGTGAAGTAAATTGAGTTAATTCATGGTTAATAATGAACGTGCTGGGCGGAAATGCATTCCGATCGTAACTTTTGATTGCATTGATGACTCGATTGGGGGTGAGCAAAACTTTGGGATAGATTTACATTGATCCAAAACTTTTGTCTTGAGATACGTATCTCATAAATTGTACGTAATCAAGTAGTGTAACTATCCATACGGTCTCATTAAACAATTTTGGTACGTATTTGCGCTGGCTTTACTAGTATGATGGTTATTTTATGAGGTTTCATTAGAAATGATAAGTGGTGTTCAATGGATGTGAGCAAATACAGTTGATTTATTAATAGAAGATAAAAAAGTTTTAAATACCTAAAGAATGATAAAGAGATTGGCTTGAATTAGGACGTATATTAATTACCCTAGCGGCAAAGCTCAAAAGGGGACAATATTAACAAAATAATAATGAATTTTATTTGATAGTAACTATTTAATAAAAAGATTTAACTTTTATTTGTCTCTTGAAAACATTAAATAAATTAATAACTATCTTTGTTACTCTACCGTATAGGAAAATTGCGTTATTTAAAACTTCCAATGCAATTGGGACTCATTCGGCATTGCATGAAATGGATGGAAACTATGAAATGTCATCAACGGTAGAATATCTAAGGCAATGATTATATTTTTAATGCATATAAAGTGCAAACGTAAGTGTACTTAATTGACCAGTCGTCAAATAAATATTTTTTTTATTATTATCACGAGAATGTTGTTCTAACATGAAAAGTACAAAAATATTTTAGTTTCTTCTTTATACAAAGAGTAAAGATTCTTGAAGTCGGTTTCATTATTTTTTCAGTTCTCCTTGTCTCAGATATTCATATTTCGTGTTTTTATCGAATTTTCACGAGTTATCTATAAATATATTAACACAATCTTAAATCTGATTTTCTTATTTCTTATTTCAAGTTTCTTTATTAAAAGTGCGGTAAAAAGTTTTAAATTAGTTAAGTCTCCAAGTCAAATTCGTAACAAATGTAATAAGCTTGGAAAAAGCTCATCGTTCCACGAAATCTTCTGTGTTTTAGTTCTATTTAGAAACATTTAAAACATATGAAATTTAATGAAATGAAGTCTGTAAAACGTTCGTAATAACATATTCAATAAAGACACTTAAGCTTTGAAAAGTAAGAGTTTAAATAAGATGATCATATTAATCATAATCCCCATTTAAACAAAATTTATGATTTTAGGATAAAGAGCATGAATACGTTTGTAACAATACGTTTCTAAATAAAAATAAGAGATATTTCTTTTTTTCATAAACATTATAATAAGTTCAGATGACTTTATTTTACGGCTAATTTTTATGAAAAGAAAAAGTTTCTATGACGGTTAATCCAAATATATTAATGAATGGTAAGTAACTCATCGGAGATTCCTGTTTTGTTTTTTTTATACAGCATGTTTTTATTGTAGCAGTTTTTATTGTGTTCGTTTTTACTGTTCCGTACTACGCAACGAATAAACAGAAGTCTTACAAGGGCACTCACATGTGGGTCCATTTGTGAGTCTGTCATAAACGTTTTTTCTAGAAACCACATAGAAATTTGAAATTTCACATAACCTATTAAAATTACAGGACACGTTAACCAGCATATTGAAATATCCTGGTTAACGTGTAATACACAAAAATAATTCGGTGGAAATATTAGAGGAGGCAAAGGCAATATTCTAAATTTTCTTTTTGTGTCATGTTTATTGGCTGTGATGACTGACACAAAATATGTAAGGTGGACAAGTTAGTACAGATGTTTTCACGTGTTTTCTTTACTTGGAATTGAAGATAAAATTTTAGTTTTTCATTAAAGCAAACTTATAAATATTTTACTCCGGTTTTCATCGCTTATTTACGTGATGTTGTTTGGAAAATTTTGAGATGTGATGTCGTTTGAAAAATTGACTTAGATATCGAACTAAGCACGTAACAAACCAATGGGGAGAAGGCTGATGAATCGTTTCCGAAACTTTGGCTTAACGACGTGAAGGAGTACCTCCGAAAACATGGAGTCCGGGGTCTTAAGTGTCATGACTTAGACCAATCTGAGTGGAGTCAGATTGCAAGCCCGGGTTCTTTAAGGTCTCTAGCATTATAGGGCAGCAGTAGCAGTACTGCATATTGCCAATATATGTTAAAATTGAAAAAAATATTTGAAACGGAAAGCTTTTTCGTCACCGCTTTGGATCAAATCCACTTATCGGCTAAAAGTATTGACCTGGAATTGGATTATTCGCATGCCAGATAGTCACTACTTTTTACTTTGCCTTTAAATGTACGTGTATATTATTATTTAAATTAATACAAAATATACGTAGATGTGAAAACTGTTACAATTGTTCAATTTTGTATGGAAAACTTTCATATTTTTAAGTTTTCAAACGACTCTTTCAAATTTTTTTCAGGTAAAGTATTTGTAAATTATATTTTAGTGTTTTGAATTTTGTTTATATATTCACGTAATTATTTTTAAATTAAACTACAAAAAGTAATTTCTTCAAAAAATACTTTTTCTTCCAAACAATTCAAAATGATCATTTCCTTTAATTGCTGTGGATATTTTATTTATGCAGTACTGTTATTTTACTAAACTGGGCGCTTTGCTAATTTATAACTTATGTTTTTTGTCCAACGTAATTTCAATAATTTTATGTAATGTTATCAAAATAACAATTTGATATTTTTTTCCCTTATTTTCAAACAAAATACTCATACAGATAATAAACCTTAGTAAGCACGTTCAGCGTACAATGAAATGAGCACTTATGAGCAGTATACTCGATACTTATGAGCAGTGGCAAATGTAAACGGGAAATAAAAGAACCAATGGACATATGTGATTTGCATAAAGAAGATACGAGTATTTCAAGCAATATAAAAAAAGTACGATATTTGCCAAACTATTAGCTGTTACAACTAATAGTTTGGCAATCATTGTATTTCCTCGGTTATTTCCGCCTAATCTTTTTATGTCTCATTCACTCCCATGCACAAGCGAAGGATAAAGGTGTGTTTACCTTTTTAAACTGATTACCTTCCTTTTTTGCTCTAATTGACAAATGCGGACAGGGTTGAGTGTAACAACACGAGTATGGAAAATGGGCGTTATCGTCAATAAAAAAATAAAATAAATTTTGAATAAAAAATTGAATCAATGAAAAATTTAGCTCAAAATTTGATAGTTATATAATTTATTTTCCTCCATCGCTTTTTGACACTTTTTTAGTATGATTTGTATAGTATTTTATCGTATATACAGGAGTATTTGTATATATTATACACGAATCGCTGAAAAGTGTAGACGCGTCAAACGCTCGCGAACAACTAATGTCACTGTGGTCACTGTACCGCAGTTCGGTTGCCCACGGACGAAGCGCGTATGGTGTCTCCATGCAAACAATACCTCAATGGTTCGAAAATAATCTCTTGAGAACGTATTGTTGGTTTCTGGTTCAATTTAGTAGATATTGTTTTCCCATATCGTGATTATGATTGTAATTTACCCGCCATTAATTATATATATATATATATATATATATATATATATATATATATATATATATATACACATTTCTTTTTATAATTTTTAAAAGTATCTGTGGAATGTTCACATAAATTATAATGAAAACTTGAAAAAATAAATATGATTAATTTTAAGTTATTATACTTTTGGTACATTCTATATCTAATTCTCAATGTTATCGATTTTAAGACTTTTTTGAGCGATTTTTTGGGTGATAAGGGTGGGCCTCAAAAATTTTGAAGCATTTTTTCTTAAAAAAATATTTAAATAAATTCATAAAAAATACATCATATGGTCGTCCCTAGAATTTTTAGTTTCAGAATCAAAATTTAACTTTTTAAACTTCCGGTTTATGATTTGCACCATACTCTGATAGTTTTCCGGAAAATAGCCAGTGACAGATGGATGGACGAACAGACACCGAAGTGATTCCGTAAGTGTTCCGTTTTGGTAATTTTGCAACGCAACACTGAAAACAATAAATTTTACAATCTTACCAATAACCTTATTTGTTATTAGTATACATTCTAAGTAGCAGAATTACATTAAGAGAAAACATAATTTGTAACATATTTTGTAGGCAATAAAGCAACTATTCACCTCGTTTAATAGAATGAAAACAAAGATTTCGGCAAGATAATTTTCTTAAATTCGTGTCCAGTAGAAATATCACTAACAAAAATATAATATTATGGTAACAAACTGTTCCACTGCGTATACAAATAAAATCGTCAACCGTCGAATTTTCCGAGAGCTCCGTCCGTCGGAAATAAGGATCAATTTGAAAAATATAAAGAGAACCGCTGCAGGGTAGGTAGATCTACGGTGGATGAAAATAAATTATTCGGAACAAATATTCTTATTGCAGTGCAGTTAAATGTGCCACAACGTTAAGTAATTCATGGTCAAAATGCAACGTCGAAAACATTTTCTACTCTTAACCGGTCAAAGATTTACACCGACCAGGAATTTTTTGCTGGGTTTGGGAAATCTAACGCTATCTCGCACGGATTATACGTGGTACGTCACTAAATAAAATCATTTTCCCTATGGTTTCACGAGATAGTTTTAGGGTGTCTGCTATGTTCGGTATAATAATAGTTTCTTGTGACTAGTAATAGTATTAGCCAATGTAACGGGTATTATTAAGCGGATGCGTTATAATACGGACTGGACCATTCGAAGTGAAAGTGAAACCCATAATAAGAGCTTGATTAATTAACTCGATGTAAACAGTTTGAGTTCTGTAAAATATGTAGCAAGTTACATTCGAAAATTTATTTGTAAGTATATTTGTATATTTAATCATGTGTTTTTTTTACGATTTCACAATTGACCTTCAGAATGCTTTAATAACGTCTCATGTTTATTTTACGATTTAACAATTGATCTTCAGAATACTTTAACAACATCTCATGTTTATTTTACGATTTAACAATTGAACTTCAGAGTACTTTAATAACATCTCATGTTAATTTTATGATTATACAAATGTCATGACTTTGTCACTGTAGTAAGTCATATCTTTTTATAAATCTTTTTTTGGTTGCTTTTTACATTCAATATTGAATTTTACATAACTATGTAGGAATTTTACATATATTAGTCTAGTATGTATCAGTATAAGAAAACAATCTCGTTGAATAAGTTTATCGGATAGAAGTAGGAGAATTACCTTTAGAAGAGATGTCGAAATTTCCTGGAAAATTTAACTTTTATTTTGAACGGTATGTTTTTACCTTGCTAAATGGGTTTGTTTCAATATCTTCTAATGGACATTGTATAGAAATGATTTTGAAACAATTTATCACTGTAAAACCAAAAATATAAAAAAAGTTTAACTCGATATTTTTGTTTATAACATTTTTGGTCGCTTATACCAAAGAAAACTTACGTTTTTAATCCTAATTTATTTCGTGAGGAATAAGTGAATTAATGAAAATAAAATTAAAATGACAATGACGTGAATAATTGAAAATAAAATGACGTGAATTAATGAAAATTATTCGAATTAATGAAAATAAAAAGCAGCCCACGAGTTTTTAGTAATTTTTTTTTTCAAAAAGTTGTTTATTCTATGGAATTGTACACATCCGTTAAAATTATGGCATTTTTGTTCTACGTCGCTAAAATAATTACCGTCAAACATAAGGGAAAATACTAATTTCATTACGGTAACTTTTATATATTTGAATATAATATAGCAAAATGGCGCTTGAAAAGATAGAAAGAATATTGATATAGTTTAAACGCTAAGGAGCTTTATTTTTAATTGAGCTGAATATAGAAATATTTACTATAAATATTTTTTCTGACATCAAAAGTTGAGTAATTATTGGTAAATAATAAACGTGCTGGGCAGAAAAGCATTTCGTATCGTGTACTTTGAGGTAGGCGGTTATTCGAGTTGGGGCGAATCTGCCTGTGGCTCGAATTTACATTGAACCAAAACTTTTAAGTGAGTTACGGATGTCATAAATTTTCCACCAAGGGTTTTCCGCAGTGCGTAGTTAAATAGTATATTTATTCGCAGAGTCTCGCTAGATTGTTTTTCTACATATTTGCGCTAGTTATATTTCAGTTAGTTTTAAGTAGATATGATGTTCCATGGATACGGGCAAATACAATTGGGCAATACCTTGGTAAAATAGTAGAAAGGTCAAATTAAGTATTCGGCTTCGGGAAATATAAAATCAGAACAATATTGTCATGATAATAATGAATAATTTTATTTGAAAATGAGTTTCATAAATAAATGTGATTTTTATTGATCTATTTCACACAGTAAATAATTGTTATTTTTTTGTTATTATTTTTTTGAGGAAAAAAAACGCAGTTCGGACTAATTCGGTATTCTGTAAGACAGAACCAACAACTGTTAAATATCTATCATAATTTCTCTTTCTATATAACTTAACGGTGGAATAACTAAGGTATCGATTAAATCTTAGAATATGAACAAGGGGCAAATGTAAGTAAAATTAAGTCACGAAGTCACTATCAATTGAATAATACTTCACTATTATTTTGATAATATTCTAATATAAAAAGTGCAAATATTCTTCATTTTTAGTTACCAAAGAGCAAAGGTTCTAGTGAACATTTTTTTTTCGCACGACACACAGGTTCATATTTGTTGGAATTATATTTTTTTCCATCATCCTTTATTTATATTTCGTATTTTTGACGAATTGTGATCAACTATATATTGTAGAAAGACATAAATCTTTTTAATTTAAAAAAAAATGATCGATATCTTGTTTTTTTGCAATATTATTATTATAATAGTATTATAAAGCTTTTAGTGTCTATCTGTTTTTTGTTCTGTACCAAAACGTTTTCTTTTATTAATTTGAAGCCACAAGTTTATATGAAAACAGAATGATCAAAATATTGTTTACCATTTTTATATTTTTAATAATACTTTACGATAAATTCGATTCCGGTTTCAGGATTTTACATCAAAGAAATGGAAATTATATTAAAATAAAGTAAAAAATATTTCGTTCAGTCCTAAATTACTTGAAATACATATTTTAAATCTCTGCCAGCGTTTTTGTAAGCCTTGAAAAATACGAACTGATATAAGATAGTCACAGTAATCATAATCGTCTATTTAAAAATCACTATTTATTAATTTTAAGATAAAAACGTAAATACATGTTTAAAAAATACTAAACAAAAATGTTTCTTAACAAAAATATTAGACTTTTAAATACAGTATTTCTATAAGTTACGTTGCAAAAATAATATTATTATATAATTTATATTGTTGCACTGATTGTTTTTAAGAAAAGATACAAAGATAAGAGATATGCTAGTACATTTTTGAGTGGCAAGTTACTCATTATAAGAATCTGTAGATTCCTGTTTTATTTTTTTAAATAGCAATTCTTTAGATTCCATACTTCGGAAGAAAAAAAAACTAAATCTTTATAATCTTATAAGGGTTTCGTTTTTATTCCTATAAGAGTTTCATTTATTTTTTTTCATTCACGTGTCTCTCCATTCGTCTGTCTATCTTACTGTTGTTTTTGTTAGAAACCGTTGTAATATCACTTACATGTCGGCCTGTCTGTCTTGGACCGACATCTCATTGTCGCATTTCTCAGAAAATATTCAACATAGTAACTTGTGACACAATGATTAAGTATATTAACCCGAAACATGTCAATTTTTAATATTCAAAAATAATTACAAGTTAATGTCAGATGGGACAAATAACATGCTCCAAATTTTCTTGTAAAAGAGTATTTTTTTGTGTAGAAGTTGAAAGAGTAATAAATACATAAGTGTTCAAAAACTCTCCTGTTCAAAATTTTACGTAATTTAATTTTGGAAATATTATAGTAAATGCTCATAAAAACATGTCTCTCATCGTCAAAACTACTGAATCCAAGACTATGATGAAGAAAAAAGTTACTAGGTTTACTGAAGTACTGAAGCCATGATTCCATATATTGAGGTTTTCAGAAATTCACTACAATTTTTTACCTGTGAAAGATTACTACGCAATATGTGTACCTGGTGAAAAACGATATTTGTAAATAGTTTAATAGAAATAACGCGTAAGCTTAAATGTTTATACATGTTTCAATATGCAATATATGGCCTCATAGTAGTGTGAGTTGTACTTGTACCTAAGAGTTTTTTTGCCAAAATGATATTTCTTTTAAACATGAGCTCTGTTAAAATGCGTAATAAATATTCCCTAACTCGTGCATTATTCTAAAATAAAGTGCAAAGGAGCAATATTATTTCCGAAAATTTATATCGGAATTAGTTCATTGGTAGTTCATTGGTTAGGTAAGAAAGCCAGCTTTCAATAATGGAAGGTACTCTACTTACTTAAATTAGGTATTTAATGTCTGATAATTTTTATAAAAAATAAATGTTATTAAAATTGTAAAAACTTGACGAAAATGTGATGAGAAATTAAGGGGTTTAGCCATGTCTGATGCAGGATGGTGCAAAAGAAACCAGAAAGATATTTATGATTCAAGTAATTAAGACAAGAAACATTATCTAATTATATTTGCGAGCACTAGACTAAAAATTGACCCAAAAATGTGAGCAGTCATAAAGAGATCAAAATATGTAACAAAAGTTTATATTGCAATGGAGAAGTATTTTATCCACGTCGCTTTACTCAATGTAGGAGGAAAATGTCATAAAAATAATGACACGACTTGGACTAAAATCACAAAGGGAAAAGCCGTCAAATTTTACCTTTGTTTTAAAGCAAACTTTTGAATGATTAATTATTCTTTTGAACATTTTACTCCGTTTCTAACCACTTTTTTACACGATGTCGCTTGGAAAAACCCTTTCATGTATGAAAACGAAGTACGTAACAAAAGATTATCAGATCGTTGGCAGTGGTCACTGCCTAATGTTCGGAAGTTGACCGGACCAGTCTAAACAATTTCGCTTTTTTATTTCAGATTTTCTCCAACGTATGTAAAGTTGGAGAAAATTTAATGTACTTTTCACGTATAATATCTTTTTGATATTTACGGCATCAAAATTAATTGTCAAGCAATGTACAAAAATTGACGGTAAACAATTTGTTGAATTTTCAGTCTATGAATTTTTTTAATGATTATCAGTAATTATAGCTTATGTCAAGGTAAAATGAAGTGTAGATGTAATGAAGAACGTACTTTTGCAGATCTTACAAGCATTTAGTAGCAGAGAGTGAATCCGTCCTTATAGTACACCTGCAGGAAGCCGGTATGATATTTTATTCAGAATAAGTATCTTGCGATTTAATATCTATCTGTGAATATTTATACTAATACCAAACAGAATATCGAGAGTTTTGGAGTTCGATATCTGTAATTATAAAATCAAGTGATGAATGTCAACTTATCCATCACTTGATTTTTGGTTTATTTAAGTATTTTATTTTCAGAATTATAGTTACTTTTTATTGAAGTGAAACTTTTTAGGGCGCGATGAGAGTAAAATGTCAAAAGCGATTTACGTGCAACGTTTTTAAGCAACATTTTCATGCAACGTTTAGTTGTAACGTCTGAATGTAACGAATCAACCGCAAGAAGGACGGAAAATGGGTTCTTAGCTAACAACTGAGAGAGATATTCTTCTATACGATAGAATAAGACAAGAAGTGTATGCAGCGTGAAAACAAACAAAAGTGGTGCTAACTACCACTATGAGCTGTTTTGACCGTTATGTCCGCAAAAAAATTAAATTTTAAAATTTGTTCATTATTTATCTATTTATAATTGATTTACAAATAATTTTGCGTGTACTTCATCCATTACAAAACTAACAACATATTTACTTAATTTTTATTTATAAATAAATTTTAAACCCGTATATATACTCATATATGGCGTAAATATAATTTACAACAAGAGTAATACATCCCGACTTTTTTCAGCTGTAGGTAACCGCGTTCCGGTACTGGCATCGCGGCTATTTTTTTAATGTAAGTTTATATGAATATTTTATTAGATGTTTACGGCGGTTTATAATAAAATTTTATTAATTTTTTGAACGCATTTCGTACAATCTATTGATTTACATTTATGTATTGTATTTTTTTTCTCTTTTTTTGCCGTTTTACTCCTTGCTATATACTTACAATTCGAGGTTTAGATTGCCGAAGAAGTTTCAAGCGCTCTAATTTATTGATAATAAAATCATATTAAGTTATATCTGACGATTTGGGTGTATTAAGGTAGCAAAGAAGAAATGTGTGGGTAATGAACGATTGGATTAAAATTTTCAAAAAATAGTATTAAAATTGAGATAGGTAGATATTATTTAACTTATATATGCAAAGAATATTTAAATATAGGTTATTTTCTGAAACAAATGTTTTCTCATGTTAAAGGGGAAAGCCATCACAGATATCAAAGTTGTGTTGGAAATGCTAGTAATGATGAAAGTTATTACGCACTATATATGAAAATTTAGACGAGCTTTAATGCATAGACCATTACTCTTAAGGGTTGCACTTAAAGATATTAAATTGCTTTAGAAAGAATTGCTCGCAAAAGACGTGTCTCAATCTCGTAATTGCTTCTGGAAAACGTAAAGATTTAGACGTAAGTAGACCATCAAATCGAGAAGAGATTCTGTTCAACATTTTCTGAGTACTATTTGTAGTTCGTGTGTTGTTGCGTGGTAGGAGAGATTTTGTTCAACATTTTCTGAGTACTGTTTGTATTTAGTATTGATTCTAAGTAAATTATAAAATGCATTCAACTATAATAATGTTTTGACTATATTATTATTGATAATTTATTATGTCGACTTTCTGTGACGATCAGTATGAAATACCTAAGATGGACGAGAGTATTTTTTTTTAAATAATGGGGTCTTTTCGGGTGTTTTTAGTGTTACATGCTATTGACAATGACGCAACTCGCTCTCTTAATAATAGTGAAAACAATGGTTTTTGGCAAAGTTACGAAGCAAAAAAGAATTTGTGCTTGAAACAATTTCGCGACATATGCAAAATCAATTTTCTTTCAAATTTGCTGGGGCCTCACCTATTGGAAAAAGGATAGTTTTATAAGAGAAAATATAAAGATTTACATTGACATCGAAGTTATCATAATTTCACGAAATCTGAAATTTCCTCTCAAGATTACACTGTTGCCAGTAACTATAAAAAATTCTTTAATTTTTCATGATATCATTTCATTAGGTCAGGTTTTTTCGACAGACTAGCTGTTATGATATTTACTTTAAGGAATATAGAAAAATATGTTAGATTGTGTGTTATATATATCTGTAAATACAAATTGGACATATATATATATATATATATATATATATATATATAATTTTCCTTTATATACAAGAGTATTTCACAATTTTATCCACTTTTCCAATTTATACAAGAAACCTCTCTTCCCTTTAGGTCTGCTTTTTACATAAAAGGCAGACCCGGCCAAATGTATTAAATATTTGGAAATATTGTCACATCGTTTTGGATTTTAACTTATAAATTGACGTATTTATTTTTTTTAATTCCAGTTACGAGTAAGAAGTAATTTTTTTCTTCGTAAAAATATAACATTTTTATTTCCTTTGAAGAGTTTGAAAATTATAAAAATACCCCAAGTATAGAGGTTTATATTTGTAAGCTGACGAAGGCTAAGGCAAAGTTTTCATATTATTTTTTCTTGAAACTTATTTAGTAGTTTAAACTGTTACGAGTTTATTGTCGTAGTCAATTTTTTTTTAATGATTGCAATAGTATTATTTAAATATATTTATATACATTAGCCTATTGCTATAAGCCTATTGTATATATTTCTATTGTTAATTATCTAATGTAATTTTAGTAATTTTATTTAATGCTGGTTGTTCCCACCACTTCGTTCGCATGGAGTTAGGAATAAGAAAAGTTGTTAGGTATAATGAATATTATCATTTCTCTTTTCTTTGTTCTTTTTTGTTTTTTTTGTAATTTGATATGATAATTATTGTTTAGAACAACCGTCACGTGAAAAATATTGGCAATAGATGAAAGACGGCTGGATAAATATCGACGCAACTTAGATTTGTTTCAAAAATCAATACATAGACTTCGTTTTGTATGAGCATAAAACTTACAAATACCACTAATAGGTGACATTAGCTATAAAATTATTTAGATAATGATATTATAATTATAAAACCAAGTTACAAAAGTTTAATAGTCGATTGGCTGACGGAAATTGAACCCACGTCTTCGGCGTACCGTGCCAATGTGTAGCTTTGGCAGTTGGCTTCAGCAGTGCTAATAGAATAATATTCACCAATTTAAGTTTTTTTCAAATTTATGATATGTAGATAAAATTATCCTCTATATTACTCAAGCATATAAACTATTACCATATCGAGTTTCATTAAAATTCGTTTAGTCAACTTTGTGTGATTGACGAATAAATTAACAGATGGAAAGATAGAAAGATGAAATTTCTTAAAATAGGTTTTTTGTCTACTATTATCATTTTGTACACCAAATCAATCACTGTTTTTTAAATATTAGCCAAGTACAGAATTTACTCCGTTACAAGCTTTATTACATGTGAAGATTATCAAAATAATAATTCAATATCTTTTTTCTTTATTCTCACAGAGTTAATACTTGCATTAAAAAAAAAAACTCAAAAAGGCACTATTAATTTCGCTTAAGTAAACACGCACAGCACGTAATATTAAATAATAGAAGAAATAATTTTATCGATACCAACTTATGAGTAGTGGCGCATCTAAACGGGACATAAACGTTAGAACATAATCATCTGAGAAAATCTTGGTGGTTTCCGGTTCCGTTTAGTAGGTATTATTTTCCTTTATATTGTGATTGTTATTGCAATTCACCCGAAATTACTTATTTTTTGTGACGATGTATCATATTACGATAAATCATATATATAATCTTTAAGAGAACTCAAATCTAAACAACATTCGTATTAAAAACTCTCGATGCAATTATAGCATAAAACATTGTAAAAATGTGTGATTAATTGTTTGTATTAACATAGCAAGGTTCTAATTTGAGATTAAGGTATATTTGAATGTAGGACTATGTCTTTATCGTCAAAAGACAGTAGTCAATTACTGAGCACAATTCAATCAAAATGTCAAAATTTATATTTCCAAAAAAAATGTTCGTAAAAAAATAAATCAAATAAAGTACATATTAAATAAATTATGTAGTTTGTAATGAAACAAAGTTCGACTATTCCTTTTTAATCGGAATACCATCTATCCGATATTTTTCACATTATCTCCTATTACAAAACGAAAAAAAATCGCAGGCAATTAACGCCATCTATTATTTATTAGATTAACTTAATTAAATCGACGCAGTTGTGGCATAATTCTATATAAAAGTTGTGGCCAAGGTTCTACTGCGCCCCTTTTAATAATTTTTTATGAGAATAACTTACAGAACTGCCAGGTGGATCGTAAATTCGATTTCGCGTAACTTACCTGAAAATAAAGAGAAAACAATTGTTACTAAAATGATAGAAGCGTTTCTAAAATAAATTAGTACTTTAAATGTTAATACAAAAATAAAAAGAAAATTGTATTTCATTAAATTTTCATAAGCCTTTTCTTTCTTAGTGTTTATTATTCACTCTACGATTTGCGGAATGTTTTCAAATATAAGAATATAAAAATGAACATAATACGTGTTATTATATTTACATTGCGCAATAAAGAGTTTGTTAAATGGTAACCTTTTTATTTATTGATACCCGAGAGAAAATAACGATAGTTTAAATAAACAGTTAAATAAACGTATTGAGTACAACTGAATTCTAGTTTTATAAATTAATAACAAGTTTAAATGTTTTATACGTCCTGGACTGTTAAAAAAATTATTCTTACATTTACAAGAATAATAATGCAAGAATTATTAATATTACAAGTATTAAGAAATAATACTTTTCAAGAAATAATTCTTTTCAAAAAATTATTTTTAAGCGGCCGTCAAATTTGTTTCCGGGTAATATATTAATTTAATTTGTACACAAAGGTATAGCATACTAATTAAACTATTCCAGCCATTTCCACCCGGGATTTCTTAGGAACTCTACTGTGACCTGTAATATCCCATCTCATAGAAAAGAGGGGACATTAGAAGATCCCCTTATAGTGTCCCGTATCTAAAATCTCAGCGTTTCCACCCAACAAGGTTAATGCCTGTCCTTTCTCAATGAATTATTTAGGATCTCCATCTTTTCAAGAAAGCGTTTTGCCAACGTTCTAAATGACTCACAGATCAGGCCATTCTCAATCAAGTCTCGGTGGCTAAAAAAACCGCGGGGTTCCACTTTGATGTTAAGATGCATGCTTTCTGACAAAATTCTACGCGCATCATCATGTTCACTGCAGTTGAACAAAACGTGACACATGTCATGCATTACAAAACTGAATGCATACGCCGGGCTGTCTCTGAGGATGAATCTATACAAGCTGGCAAAAACTGCGAAGTATAATAATCGATGACGAGTCAGATCTTTCGTAATCATTTAGATACATGGGGGAAAAATAACCTGGTCGTTTCCCCTTTTGAAATGGGGGAGGACCATGTAGACTGCAAATGAGCAGCGATGATCTCCAAAATATACCTCTTTCTCTCAACAAGGGCTTCATCTGCCAAAAACTCAGAGTGCAACGGACCCGCATCAAAACTTTTATCTCATGCCAAGATAAAATTTATCGCGAGTTCCACTATCGATAAGGTCGGCAGGCAAAAGACCCGCCAAAACCGGCAACAAATCCATTGAGCAGGTTCTATATGCTTTGGTCAGAGCCAACGGCGGTCCACACTGCGATCTCAGTACATTCCTCCTAACTTGCTGGACCGCGACGCATCACGAAGCTCAAACCGATGGCGCATAGGCTAATATAACAAGGTATATTGCCATATACATCATTTGAGACGTTTATATACAAGAAAATAATTTGAGACGCTTATATAAAAAAAAATTGTGCCTCAATTATATATTATTTTAGATACTATAAATACTTATCTATAGAAAATATTTCAGTCTTTATTATTTTAGACACTTCATCTTGGAAATAGTAGAATCCACACTATTAAAACTATGGGATTTAATAAGTAATAAAAAGAAAAATAGAGTTCAATTCGTTTTCGTCTTTCAAATTCCAACTGAAACTAAAAGATTTATCTATTCCAATTTTCAGATACATATTCACGTTATTTACATAGTATACAAATGAAAATATTTCAGTCGTTATTATTTTAGACACTTCATCTTGGAAATAGTAGAATCCACACTATTAAAACTATGGGATTTAATAAGTAATAAAGAGAAAAATAGAGTTCAATTCGTTTTCGTCTTTCAAATTCCAATAGAAACTAAAAGATTTATCTATTCCAATTTTCAGATACATATTCACGTTATTTACATAGTATACAAATGAAAATAAATACAAAAAAATTACTTTTGGAATTTTGCATTTTTTCGTTCCCTTAAGATTTACACTTATTACGTACTAGCTGCACTCTCGATTTCTCTCGCATAAAATTCACTGATTATTATTGTTCATAATAACCATCATACGTACAAATATTGGTAATAGGTAAAATATATGACGTAGGCAGTACCATATCGTAGTTTATCATAAAGTTTACTAGAAATGCAAACAGGTGGCGTTGACAGTACCAATATGGTAATATTCGCCAAGTCAGGGATTTTTTAAACCTGTAATATCTACCAAAAATATATTATAAGTGGCTAGATATAAACCACTAACATACCAAATTGTATTAATTATTCCAACCCATAGATATTGCCTGTTTGATGAACAAATTAATATACATACAAACAGGCAAAAATTCTGAAAAAAGATTTTCTGGCTTCTATTGTCATTTCATACGATATATCAATTACTCATTTTAAAATATTTTTCATGTACAAAATTTACTCTGTTACAGCTATGTATAGATTTATAAATTTTGGCACGGATTTGTTAAGTCTTTTCTGGTCTTTTACCCATTAACACGTAAGCTGTTGAACTAATTCAGTGACAATTTACTATTATTTAAAATTTTCTAGATTTTTTTATACTTATTCCTCTTTTTTACGCAATATTTCCTATATAATAAGTTTTAAAACTTTAATATAAAGAGATATTAACTGGAATCGATCTTTTGGAATTAATTGTTAAATGCTGACAATTAAAATAGGATTGCAGATACCACTAAAATTAAATAGAGTGCCTCTAGGACATAACAACCTTGTTTATCGGTAGGAAGATTAGGGTTTTTGGTTATTTTATTACGGAATTTATACTTTTTTAAAGATGTAATATATTAAAATCATTTTAAATATTAATGTGTTTCTTAAGCTATTAATATACCAAATTTGGTAGTGATTCCTTGACGTTTTGAAAAGTAATTAAGTAACAAACAACCATTTGTATTTATAATACCAGTAAGAACAGAATGAATCTCTTGTCATACCCTGAACTTCATTTTATGTTAAATATTTCAAAATATTCCAAACAAATTAGCAAAGAAGTGAACGAAGTGTCAGCATATTTTCGATATATTCAGTTGACAGATTATTTTTATATTGATCTGTATTTGGTATAACAAAGAATATGAGGCTTTGTTACGAAAATTTTCACGCTGTATTTTTATTTACTTTAGATAAAACTTAATACATATTTTATTACCAAAATATTTATGATAAATTTCAAAGTATATTAACTAATGGACCCAATTTAAAGTCCTGTTTTTGCGTAAAAATTTGTTTTAAAATATGTACTTAACATTCTTTATGAATATTCTACTCACTGACAATAAGGTATTCCATTTCCTTATATTTGAGTATAATAAAAAGATCACTCAAAAAAAAGAATATTATTCTGTTGCGTATATAAACGAAATCGTTAACTCTCAAATTTTCCGAAAGCACCGTACGTCGGAAAATAGATCCATTTGAAAATTATAAACAGAACCGCTCTAAGCCGGGAACAAATAAATCATTTTCCATATATCTTCTTAATGCAATGCATAAATGTGTAAAAACGTTAAGTAATTCAATATGCAGGATGGAAAAAATATTCTATAACCTCTGGAACTGATAGTTACCCGTTTCGAAGCGGACCCGTTTTACGGTCAAAGATTTACTCCGATCCGGAAGTTTTTTGCTGGCTTTGGAATTCTCACCTTATCTCTCGCGGGTTATGCCTGGCTCGTGACCAAAATAAAGTGATTTTCCTTATGGTTTTCTGAGATAGTTTTAAGACTGTTATTTCGGTGTTACTTGTGACTAAGTATTACTATTACTCAATGTGGCTGGCTATATTAATTGATGCGTTCAAAGAGAATACCAATCGAAAGTAAAATCTGTATAATTAGTTCAGTTAGTGCACTCGCGATAACAAGTTGAGTTCATTGAAATTCCTAACAAGACATAATTGGAAATTTAGTAAAACGGATATTTACATATTTAATTCTTGTGTTTTTTTAAATTTTTAATTTCCAAAATCATTCAAGATTGTCCCATAATGTTGTCATTATAACAGGTAATACTTCGGTAGGTAATACTTCGGATAGGTAACAGGTAATACTTCGGGTAGGTATGTCTACTATTAAATTATGCTATATACTACTATTTATATCGACTATTAGATTATACTATATACTATTTATATTGTAAATTATTAATTAGTTATTTCGACTATTAAGTTATACTATACGCTATTATTATTGTAAGTTATCATTAGATGGAAATTTTTTTAAATGTATTTAAAAAGACATTATATTTTAGTGTTTCGTACCTGAAAAAAAACGGAACCTTTATAAGGTCACTCACGTATCCGTCTATCTGTCTCTCACATTTTTTCCATTATAGCCATTCTTCTTGAAAAGTACTTGCCGTAGAAATACTAAAGAAAACATATTAAAATTAGTCCGAGTGAAAAAATATATTAACGTTTATGTACCTCAATAGTTATCACTATGCCAAATTTCAAAAATATTAATATTCGTGAAGAAAATGGTTGTGACAGACAGACTAATGGATGGACACTATAGTAATATAGGAAGGATTACTTTTTTTTTTTAACGGAAATGTGAAATTGCAAAAAGGAAGAACTAAAAGCATTTGAATGGATATAAAGATTTTTATCACCTTTTTAACAAATTCATCACGGCTGTACCATGATTGAGTTCACGACAACTTTGATAAAAAATTATACCAATAATTATGCAGAAAATATTAGTTAAGAGGATGATAAAAAATTGCATATGCAGAATACACTCTATTGCAATATCTGGAAGTGAAACTTCTTAAAATAAGTGTCAGTATGGTATGTTGCTTCCATATGGAATCGATAAGACTGCGTTTGTCGTTCCTTAACATCGCTAACTGGAAAATATTCAGGTAATCTTGTCGTTGATACAGCGACACTTTTCATAATGAAACTTAATTTTTGATACGAAGAGAAGATATAGAATACGAGAACACCGGCGTTTCGAAAGGAAAATTTACATACATCTTTCGGAAAAAGATAATGGAATATGTGACCAAAGGTAAACAAGATATTCTAGTATCAGTAGTCCGGCGCAAATCTTACCGGTTCAGTCTGTGGGGTTTAAATTTTTGCCTACAGCTCTGTTACTGAGATTGATTAATAACTTTCGAGGGAAATTCACCAATGAATGTAAACCCGTCACTCTTAATATAGTTTGTTCCATTGACCTTTTAAGCTTAGTATTTTTGATAACTTTTAGATAAGATGAATTTAAAAAAACCTGTCAAAAACAAGTAGAACTGACATTGCAAGAGTTTCGTATAAATTTAGACACTCATAAACAATCAAGGGAGCACAGTATTTCACAACGTAAATATAATGCCCACTATATCTTTCATAGACGTACAAACATGTAATGAAATGCGATTTTACCATTACTATTTTTTTCATTATTTTTAGCTTCGAAATTTTGGAAATAAGGAGATAGTGGGAATATTTCATTTACGGATATTTTTTTGGAATATCTTTTTAAATACGCAATTCGAATTTCGGAACAGTTTTTTTATTCTTCCTGACAAGCTCTTCCAGATGATAATCCACATAAAAAAAACCCACCTTAATTCTTGTACGACTATCTTGAAAATTAGTTAGTGCTAAATATGTGAGTTAATAAGATTTATTATTATGATATATTTCATATTTTTATGTCGCACTTTTCTGAGAAAGTCAGGTGTGAATATAGAAATACATAAGTATATTGCCTGTTATATTTTAAATAAGTCTATATATATTTAAAAAAATTATGACATCCAGAATCATTACTATTTCTTCAATAATTGCGTGGGTTTCTAAGAACTCGTATTTTTACATAATGTTAGATCGAATAGTTTTGGAATTTAAGGGATGGAAACTACTTTTTTTCATATTTTTCAGTATATCTCTGAAGATGAAATACTTAAACTTAAAGAAGGATATATTTTGAAATCCTTATAACTAGCCCTTTTAAACAATAACCCATATTACATATGGAATTAAAAAAAACGAGTAGGTAATTCGGCCCTCCTAAAGTTTTCAAATTAATACTTTTGATTTTTTGGATATAAGCAGGTAAATATGTTAATTACTAGGCCAAATACTTAAAATAGTTTCTACTCACTTTTAGTTTTACTTCAAGTGGTTTCTGAGAAAAATGACTGTGACAGATAGACAGACAGGCCCATGAGCGATTTTATAAGGATTCAGCTTTTCCTTTTAAGATACGGAACCATAAAACGTGAAATTATCTGAAGGATTTAATCTGACATAATTAAATCAGTTTTAAAAGTATTTTAACTTTTAAATTGATAAAAATTGTTTAACTGAGTTTTTCAATTCTCCTACACTTTTAATCTATATACAAGATTTTTTCAGATTTTTAAATGCATTTCAGTAATGTGGTTTATATTATGAAAGGTAAAATTTAATAATTTTCAAACAACATTTTGTTCTTTTTTATTTGAAAAATTCATAAAAAAACTCTAGGATTCTATTGCAATTCTATTCTCTTTCGGAGAACTTGTTTTAACAATTTCTGGAGATATGAAAAATTAAGGCACCCTACTTTTGCCGATATTTTTTATATGATGTCAATCTGTGCAAAAAGGTTAAGTAATTGTTATCAAAGGAAAGCGTTTTCTCTTCGACCTCAAGAAAGAATGCTGACTTGCTCAGGAGCAAGTGAACCTGTTTTTCCAGGATCTACATCAATTTAAATATTTTTTCGCTGCTTTTAAGGAATCTTACGTTTACACATGTGCGTTCCACATGACCATATAAAAGCATGTTTCTCTCAATCGGACGAGATAGGTCAGACAGTTTTATATATGTTCCCCATCGTTTATTGACCTTACTTAAATAATAGATGAAGTCCAACGGAGGCGAATACGTATAAATGCAAACTGTATTTTTTGGATATGAGGTAATAATATTTGTCATTTATAGACTTTATTTTATGTTTTTTTTTCATTATTTTCTATTACTCTGACTGTACACTTATTATAAGACATATTGCGTTGTTTATTTTTTTATATTGATGCTAAAATTGTCTTCTGTGCTTCATAATGCCCGAGCAATTTACGTTGTAATTTTCTGTCGTTTAACGATATCGAATTGAAGTATTATACTATTATTTAATTAGTTTTTGTATAATAAATGAATTCAAAAATATTGCTAACAATATTTCCACATTTTCCTATTTTATACTTCAAATAAAAAAAACTAATATAGGGGATTAAAGATAGAAATATATAACTAAATATTTATCTTCGGATTAAAAGTAAATCTATAAAAGAGTTGAGAATCTGTGATTAGTGGCGTACAGCAAACTATTATATATATGTATATATATATATATATATATATATATATATTTTATATATATATATATATATATATATATATATATATATATATATATATATATATAAATATAAACAAATAGATTTTTCGTATAAAATTATTGTCAGAGGGTCTGGAGTATATCAGAGACAAAATTTGTTGTTTATATACGACTTATAATGTTTTATACACGATAGTGAAACTATGTCAAAATCAAACTAATAAAACAGAAAGATAGACAAAGGGTCGTTGAGTTTTATATCATCTTAACACAAAGGAATAAGTGTTAAGATAACTTCTTTGACCAATCTTTGAAAATTTTTGCCATTTTATGTGTATGGTAGAACACTCTATGTAAGAGTTTTGTCTATACACAACATTGTGTATAGAAAAACTCTCTGATATGCATAGGAAACCTTAACTGTGCTGCTGACTGAAATGCAGTATTCGTTTAGAGAAAAAGAAAACCTCTCTGCTTTGTGCGCACGACAAACTCACAACGTCCATCAAGTGTTAAAACAAAGATTTTTAAAGCGATTTATTTCAGATTAAATTCTGTCTAAAAATTCGCTTGAAGGCGTCTTAAATTATCAAAAGTTACTAAAAGACAGATTCTAAAACTACGCTAGAATACATTAACAATTAAAAGTAAATAAATTGTCATGTTAATAGGTTTAACATAAATACATACTAAAAAAAATAACGACGTTAAATATACCTGTAAACGAAAATAATTTTATTAAATAAATAGCACCTAATTGTTACAAGTATTTGCTGTCTGTTTTACGTCAAGCATACGTCCGTAAATATTAAATCGTTGATATATTACATAAGCTTACTTAAATTAGAAGTGAGTTTTTCTGGAAAGACGTTACTTGAACGCGGTAATGTTTCGATTTAAAAGTGGAAAATTAGAGGGATGTTTAAGGAGAAAAAGCAACAGATTAATTGTTCATCTGAAGAGATGGAATAGCTCTATTGATATTAAATAAACTATTTTTAATAAATATTTTGGTTATCGTAAATTACATCTAATGTAATTTTTTTAGTAATTTTATTTTAATGTATACATAAGCAGATGGGGGGGGGACATCAAACTCGACGTTCTATCAGGTACGTTTCAATGAATTCATAGATGTTGAGGAAGACCTATGTATTGGTATGAGAAAATAATCTCGTTGAATATTTTTATCAAGTACAAATAGCTTACGTAGTACTACGTTTAGAAGGAACATAAAAGTTTTCAGGAAAATATAAATTATTAACTTACATGGAATGAATGAAAAAATGCTTTCTAAATAAGCATTTTTTCATTCCATACTAATGGGACACTGAATTGAGAAGTTTTTAAATAATTTAACACTTGAATACGTTTTAACGTTTTAAATAATTTAAATATTGAAATATACTTTAAATGTAAAAATTAACACTTAAACAATTTTTCAGTTCTAAAGTAAACTTTAATTGACTTCCTGATAAATAGATAATTTAAAAAAAAATTAAGTGCTTTAAATAATAAAAAAAAATCATCATCCATTAATTAAGAGTAGAAAACACCTTCGCACATTCGTTACGTGTTTCTTCGAAGTTTCTTTTCAAGGGAATATTTATTCTGCAAAATTATACACATACCCTCAAAATCCTAAAAATATCATTTGAAACATCGAGTCACTTAATGAAAATTTTCGTCAAATATGAGGGAAATTATAAAAATTTCGTTAAGGTAAGTTTCATGCATTTGAATATAATAAAATGAAATGACACGTGAAAAGATAAAAAGAACATTGCAATGCCATACACTCCGCTGTGTACTGAAATAAAACCGCTAACGCTAAATTTTTGAGAGCTTCATACGTTAAAAAAAAAACAATCCGTAAAAAACAAATGAATCGGTTGGAAGGTAGTAAAACTGAGGTGGATATGGAATGATTCAATGTATTTATATATTTTTTATAACATAATGAAATGAAAAAGTTCAATAATTCATGTTTAGTAATGAACGTGCTGGGCGGGAAAACATTACGGATCGTGACCTTTGGGGCGGGCAGTGATTCGACTTAGGGTGATCCCGCCTTTAACTCACATTTAAGTTGATCCGAAAGTTTTTTGGCGAGTTACGGACGTCATAAATTTTCCATCAAGGGTTCTGTTTAGTACGTGACCAAGTGATATAATTACCGACACGGACTAGCTTCTAAATTTTGATACATATTTTTTCTTGTTCACTAGTAAGATGTTTACTTTATAGATTTATGTATAGGTTATGTTCGATGGATGCGAGCAAATTCAATTAGATCAATAGTATAAGGTAAAAGCTCAAAGGGAATGTACTTCTTGTTTATTATATTATCGTAATTATAATAAATACAACTTTCTTTTGAAGTCAAAGAAACCGAAATGATATTAAAAGTAAAGTGAAAAGTCTTATTGCAACTACCAACTTATTTAAAACGAATAATTTAAATCTTTTAAATAAATTCCCAGTACGAATAATAAGTTTGTATATAAAGTTTTTCATTTTACAAAATATCCAATGTTTATGTTTTACTGAAGATAGAAACATATTAAGATAATACGTATAAGATTTAGTGAAATGAAGAATGGGAAAGCTTAAAAAAGCAAGTTAAAAATGATAAGCCTTGAAAAGCAAGAATTGACAGAAGGTAGTCACAGTAACCATAAACCCCCATTAATAATTTAATTTTAATTTTTTGTTTTTATTAGGATAAAAAGCATAAAAACGTATTCTTGAGGTATTAGTACTGATTAAAAATAGAAGACATTGGTATAGAATATACCTATTAAAACGTGTCTTAAATAATTTCAGGAGATATGTTTTACGGATAATATTTAAGAAATGAAAAAAGTTCAAAGATTGTATTGCATAATCTTAATATATTTGCCAATGGCAAGTTACTCATTGTAGATTTTATTTTATTTTTTAATAAAGAATATTTTTATTATAGAAATGTATTGCTTTAGGTTTGTATCATTTTAGAGCTCCGAAAAGAAAATCCGACATAGAAATACATAGAAACTTGACATTCGGTATATGAGTGAAGCATATTAACCCGCAAAATTTCAATTATTCATGTTCGAAAATCAATTTATAGAAATATATTAGGGAGGGTGAGGAAATTTCCTTTTGGTTTAATTTCAGTACAAAGACACAAAGATTCAAAAAAATGTTTGGGAAAAATTTTGCAAGATAGTTTTGGAGATATTGCTGAAAATGTCCGCTAAAAAAACATTCCTTATATCCGAAACTGCTAATGCCAAAATTACTCAAAAATCTACTATAACAAAATGTTTCCCAAACTTTATTCTAAAACTGTAGCGATAGTTGTAAATAACATAGGTATTGAGAAATTTACGACATTTCTATGCATGCAAAAAATCTGCTAGGCAATTCATTTAAACCTTGATCTTAATATTTCTAAATTGTATAACAGAAGAACTATAAACGCTTAAAAGTTATAAATACTTAGGACTCGTAACAAGTTAAAAAATATGTTAAAAAAAAATTATTATAATTGACATTATTAAAATGTCTTTTTTTAAATTATGTCTTTTTTATTTTCCTTCAATTATTTTTGAAATCACTTTATATATTTGTCTTTTTTATTTGTTATGACTCTAATTTTTTTCATAATTATTTAGCTTTAATTTTTAAATATAAAATTTTAATTTAAAAATTAAAGCAAAATAAAATTTTCTATTTTAAGAAAAAATGTTTATTTGTGTTTCTCTTAAATAAAGACATAAAGTTTAAAATTTTGTAAGTAATCACACTCAACTGTGAGTAGAAAAAATCACTGTAGTTAAAATACTTATTTTAAACTACTCTGACTCGTCGTATTCGGTAAACATTTGTTCGTGTACTGCAAAGTGCAAAGCAATACTTAACGTAACGTATATAAGTTATACAGAAAGAGTACGAATTATGAGTATTCAGATATTCGGTTTGTCTCTTATTTCGTTTACGTTTAAGATATGAAATACCGAGAAATCTTACGTACAATATTTATGAACGAAAATACAAAAAGGGTTTGGTTATATTGGAGCACGACCATAAAGCCATTGTCCGAACGTCCGATCAGCCATACCATAAAAGTATTTAGTATTTTTACTGATGACAGTAAATACGCCTCATCCCTAATGTTGAATAATTAATTTAGAATAGTTGTTATGTACGGATGAGCTTTTCGTTCGACTTTCAGCTAACTTGAATGATCGCGATTAATTTTGGACTATGATATGTTTATTTGCACGTTAAGTTTCCTTCGCTCTTTGACTGCGATTTTGGATGCTATTTGGTCAATTTTGCGCTTTTGTTTATGTCTCCTCTGTTCTTGTTTTTTGTTGTGTTGGCATTGATGATTTTAGTGTGTGATCTCTCAAATAGGCGATGGCGCGAAATCAAGATAGTAGTGAATCCATTAGGAGATTGATTGCAGGTTGTGGTAAAAAAAATGCGAAATCAAAATTGGCCCGAAATTTAATATTGGCATCACAGAGGATAAGAAATTAAAATTTACTTTCAAATAAATTAAGTTATGACATTTATATAGTCATCATTTGAAATGACCTCCATAATCTAATCTCTGGTAATGATCGATAGTTAAAAGGGAAATGTAAGATATTTATAAATAAATTGAGAAAATAAAAACGGTCATGTGATTTTGTGTCGACTAAGCTGATAACTGATCGTAAGTTGTGGAAACATAAAAAGAAAATAGATGTACAAAAGTGCATATTGTAATGCAAACATATGATAACTACCTCGGCTTACTCCATATACGAGGAAAATGATAATGAACATATTATATTATTATCGTATGACTTTGAATAAAATGACAAAGAGAAATGGAGTTAAATTTTATCTTTGTATTGTAAATTTTAAATGATTAATTATTTTTATAAATATTTTACTTCGTTTTTTATCACGTTTTTACATGATGTCGTTTGGAAAAATCCTTTCACGTACGAGAACGAAGTACGTAACAAAAGGTTATTACATCGTGATCATTGACAGATGTCCGGAAACTGACTGGATCAAAGTAAACAATTTCCCTTTTTGAGAAAGTCGGGAACACTATTCATGAAATGTTTCTGTAAGTGGTTTTTTAACGATTATTAACAATGGCAGCCTATGCCGAGATAACGTGGAGTAAGATTCGAATTATGAGGATTATTCTGAATAAATGAGGCAGTTTTTCCGAATCACCTTGAAACATTTTATAACCAAGAATGATTTCTTCATTAGAGTACATCTGCCAGCATAACAATTTATTCATAATTAATATCTGGGGATTTAACGAATTGTCTATAAACGTTATTATAAAAATTATTTAATTATGTGCACTTAAATTATTTAAACCAATTAATAGAATATTGAAGTTGATGGAGATTGATACAATATCGAAAGAATTTTAGCGATGAATGGGTTGAAGGTTATTTACATATTTTATTTTAATGTCAAAACAGTATTAAATTGAATTTGCCGATTTGAGATAGTTAAGGTAGTGAATTAGCTACATTGTTGACAGTAAAGGAATGAAAGATTTCAATAATAGTACTAGAGTTTATATAGGTATACAATACTTAATTAAAATATGTGAAAAAGATTTAGATAGCGGTTGTTTCTCCAGATACTGGAGTTACTTTGGAACTGCCAGTAATAAAGAAAGTTATTGTATAACATATGTTTGCATAACAAGTTAAAAGGACTTCAATAAACCGACAGCTGCTCCTAAGCTTTGTTTCTCAGATTTAATAATTTCTTTAAATTTTGAGGAGAGATTCTATTCAAATTTTCCGGAGTATAACTTTTATTCAGTATTAATATTGAATAAATTGAAATATTTATTAAACCAAAATAATGCATTGAACTACTAGGCAACAAAAAAAACACTTTATAGTATTTACCCACGTAATATTAGTTAAAATAATAAATAAGATAATATAATTCTGAATACGAATTACATTGAAATATGGCAATATAGCAATTATTCGTGCTATTGATTATAAAGCAATTCTCCTAATAAATGTAAAAAAAACCGTTAAAATTATTATACTGAATAATAAATTTATACTGAACAATCAATTTAGTACATCCTCTTTTCGTGCACTCTTCGAACTGAAACTGTATTATTCGTTCACGATCTTCAAACAAATATACGGTTAGTTACATGATATTTCTGAAATTTTGGGTGTTTTATGTTTAACTTCAACAAGATTAAAATCCACGCTTAGTAGATATTAAAGTACAAAATGTAATGCAAATGCGTTTACTTTTGAATTTTGGCAAGGGTTCGCTCGGTAAGTATTTTTATGACACTTTTTTACCTACTAGAAAAACGTAAAGGGACGAAATGATTGACTGAAAACTTTTTTATTTCGATTTTTCGTAACGCTGGAAATATTGTGTAATAAATTTTACCCCATTTATAGGTAAAAAACTACAGTTTTTCATTTTTTTCACATTAAATTCAAATTATTTTATAAACTAATGTGTTACATAAAATACGTATGTATTTAATTTTGTAATTATTTGTTGCTATGTAACAAACAGACAACATATGCACTTGTAATATCAGTAAGAAGATGAATATCATACCATAGTCGTACTTCGTGTCATACAAAAGAACACAGGAAGTATCAGTATGTTTTGTATTTAATACTTTGATATATTGCTTTATTATATCAATTTTGTTTTAGTATAGAGTTGAAGAATATTTGCTGTGGATAAATTGTTCTACTGAAATGTTCACCTTATATATTCATCATTTTTGGATAAATCCTCTTACAGTTAATGAGTTTAACACATATTTATTTTTAATTATCACATATATAAAGACTAATAATTAATTTATTATTTTACAATACTGCTATTATGTAAAAATTCGATCATTTTTCGATCATATTTGCATGCTTACCTATAACCTTATTTGTTTATTATAATAAGTCACATATTTTAAATAGCGGAGTTACATTAACAGATGCAGTAATTGTATCACATCGTATAATAGTGAAAACAAAGACTTCCGGTAGGATCATTCTTTTACATTTTTGTGCAATAAAAAGATCGTTCACCAAAAATAAGATTACAGTAACAAATCGTTCCGCTGTGTGTGCAAATGAATTCGTCAACTCACAAAATTTTCCAAGACGTCCGTCTGTCGGAAAAGAAGGATCCATTTGGAAAATATAAAGAGAACCGCCGCAGGGTGGAAGCTCTCGAGCGGAAGCAAATAAATCATTTGGCACATATATCCTTAATATGACGGATAAATGTGTAAAAACGTTAAGTAATTCATGGACAATATGCAGGACGGAAAGGATTTTCTATTCGTAACTTGTGGGGCGGATAGTGACCCGTTTCGAGGTATACACGTCTATCGTTCAAAGAAACTTTTTTGCTCAGTTTGGGAAATCTTACGTTATCTATTACGGGTTATGCCAGGTGCGTGACCAAATAAAGTCATTTTCCTTATGGTTTCACGAGAAAGTTTTTGGACCGGTGTAATAATAGTTACATGTGACTAGTAATATTATTAGCCAATGTGACTGGACATATTAAATGGATGCGTACAAATATGTATTAGATCAATATGAGTGAAAATAAAACCTATAAGTTCAAATAAAAATTCCCTCGCTATAAGCAAGTTGAGTCGAGTAAAGTTTTGAGCAAGATATAATCCAATATTTAGTAATAACATAATTATCTATAGTTGAGGTTCTGCAGTAATACCTAAATTACTAAGAGAATCGAAATTGGAGATGTCTGAATATTTTACTTGGATTTCTGATTTTTGATGACGCGGCTTCTCCGCATCACGGTTATCTTCACCATTCATAGCGGTACCAGCTCATCCGCACTCTAAGGCAAGTCTCATAAATATTAACTTAGCTCCATAATTTCGACACCTATTCTAACGTTTTATGTACAAAAACCTGTTGTTTATATACGATTTATAATGTTTTATACACGATAGCCAAACTATGTCAAAATCAAACCAATAAAACTCAAGTTATAAGCCAATAAGACAGAAAGACAGACAAAGGGCCGTTGCGTTTTATATTAACTTAAATCAAAGAAGTAAGCGTTAGGATAACTTCTTTTGACCTATCTTCGTTTGCTTTTTGCTGTTTTATGTGTATGGTACAACACTCTGTGTAAGAGAGTTTTTCTATACACAGTATTACGTATAGAAAAACTCTGTTATGTGCACGGGAGTAAAACGTAAGGAAACCTTAACTGTGTTTGTGACTGAAATGCGGTAGTCGTAAAAAATAAAAAATAGTCGTAAAAAATAAAAAAGCACACACAAGTGACATTATTAAAAATACCTGTAAACGATAATACTTTTATTAAATAAATAGCAAGTATTGTTACAAGTATTTGCTATGTCTGTTTTACATAAAGTATGAATCCGTAAAAATTAAATCGTTGATATATTACATAAGCTTGCTTAAATTGGAAGTGAATTTTTCTTGAAAGACTTTATTTGAACGCGGTAATGTTTCGATCTAAAATTGAAAAACTATAGGGGTGTTTAAGGAGAAAAAGCAACAGATTAATTGCTAACCCTAATTTTTTTAGTAATTTTATTTGAATGTATACATAGACAGGCTGCAATCAAACTCAATGTTCTATCAGGTACGTTTCAATGAATTTATAGATGTTGAGGAAAACCTATATGCTAGTATAAGAAAATAATCTTGTTGAATATTTTTATCGCGTACAAGTAGCTTACATAGTAATAGGTTTAGATGAAATATCAAAATTTTCAGGAAAATATAAATTTATGCCCTTTATCCTAAAAAAAATACCTTGAAATTAAAATGGGACATTATGATTATTATGACAGCCTTATATTAGTTCTTGCTTTTCAATGCTTAACTAACGAAAGACTAATTTATTTAACCTTCTAAATAAGCGTTTTTCCATTCCATACTTATGGGACACTGTATTGAGAAATTTTCGAACAATTTAATACTGTGAATATCGAAACATTTTTTCAATTAAAAAATTAACACTTAAAAATCGTTCACTTTTTCTAAAGTCAACTTTGATTTGTTAATGAAAATTTAGTTCCTGATATATAGATGATTTAAAAAAAATTAAGTGATTTAAATAATAAAAAAAAAATCACATATCAATTAAGTATAGAAAATACCTTCGTACATTTGTTTACGTTAGCGTTGCCCATGTGTTTCTTCACCTTTTAATTTCTAGGCAATATTTATTCTACAACATTGTACACATATTGTAAAAGCTCTATAAATTTCTTTTGAAACATCGCGTCGTTTCAGAAAATTATCGTCAAATATGAGGGAAATTATTAAAATTTCGTTAAGGCAAGTTTCATACATTTGAATATAATATAATGAAATGACACGTGAAAAGGTAAAAATAGCATTGCAATGCCATATGCTCCGCTGTGTACGGAAATAAAACGGCCTACACTCAAATTTTTGGAAGCTTCATCCGTCAAAAAAAAAAAAAATTTCTGAAAAACAAATGAATCGGTTGGAAGGTAGTAACGCTGAGGTGGATATGGAATTATTCAATGGATTTATATATTTTTATAACATAATGAAATGAAAAAAGTTGAATAATTCATGGTTAGTAATGAACGTGCTGGGCGGGAAAACATTACGGATCGTGACTTTTGGGGCGGGCAGTGATTCGACTTGATGTGATCCCGCCTTTAGCTCACATTTACGTCGATCCGAAAGTTTTTTGGCGAGTTACGGACATCATACATTTTCCATCAAGGGCTCTGTGTAGTACGTGACCAAGTAATATAATTATCCACAGACTGGCTAGAAAATTTTGATACGTATTCACTAGTATGATGTTTACTTTATAGATTTATATATAGGTAATGTCCGATAGACGCATACAAAAATAATTAGATCAATAGTATAAGGTAAAATCTTTTGTTTTAAATATGTATATTGAACGAAATTAAAACTTCTAAGCAAATTTTAATGAAATCAATGTGATAGAATATAATTACCCGATTACGGCAAAACTCAAAGGGAATGTATTTCTTGTTTATAATATTATAGTAATTATAATAAATACGACTTTCGACGTCAAAGAAATCGAAATTATATTAAAAGTAAAGAGAAAAGTCTTATTGTAACCACCAACTTACCTAAAGCAAATATTTTAAGTCTTTTAATTAAATTCTCAGTACGAATAATAAGTTTGTATATAAAGTTTTTCATTTTACAAAATGTCCAATGTTTATGTTTTACTTAAGATAGAAACATATTAAAATCATACGTACAAGATTTAGTGAAATGAAGAATTGGAAGGCTTAAAGTAGAACGTTTAAAATTATAGTCAAACCTTGAAAAGCAAGAATTGAGATAAGGCAGTCATAGTAATCATAATCCCTCATATTAATTTTAATGTATTATTTTTTTTAGGATAAAAAGCATAAACACGTGTTCTTTTGGTACCTGTACTAAATAAAAATAGAAGACTTTTATATAGAACATACCCATTAAAACTTGTCATAAATTATGTTAGGTGAGTATGTTTTATGGATAGTATTTAAGAAACTAAAAAATATATTGCTGAAAATGTCGGCTAAAAAAGGTTTCTTACATCCGAAACGGCTAAAGCCAAATAAACGGAAAAATCTATTTCAACAAAATTTTTCCCAAAGTTTGCTGTAAAACTGTAGCAATAGTTATAAATATCACAGGTATTGAAAATTCACGACATTTCTATGCATGGAAACAATCTGCTAGTCGGAATAAAATGACAAAGAGAAATAGAGTTTAATTTTATCATTGTATTTGAAATTTTAAATGACTAATTATGAATATTTTACTCCGCTTTTTATCACGTTTTTACATGATGTCGATTGGAAAAATCCTTTCACGTAAGAGAACGACGTACGTGAGAGTTTTAAGAATGACCTTAAAATATTTAATAACCAAGAATGATTTCTTCATTACAGCACATCTGCCAGCATAACAATTTATTCATAAACGTTATTCTAAAAACTATTTAATTATGTGCACTTAAATACTTTAAACCAATTAATAGAATATCGAAGTTGATGGAGATTGATACAATATGGAAAGAATTTTAGCGATGAATGGGTTGAAGGTTATTTACATATTTTATTTTAATGTCAAAACAGTATTAAATTGAATCTGGCGATTTGAAAGAGTTAAGGTAGTGAATTAGCCACATTGTTGACAGTAAAGTAATTAAAGATTTCAATAATGGCACTACAGTCTATATATACAATACTTAAGTCAATTATGTAAAAAAGATTTAGATAACGGTTGTTTCCCTAAGAAAGTTTCTTTCTCATAATGAGAAGAAAAGGTCGCAGATACTAGAGTTACTTTGGAACTGCCAGTAACGAAGAAAGTTTTTGTAAAATATATGTTTGTATAACAAGTTCAAGGGACTTCAATAAACAGGCCGCCCTAAAGTTTGCTCCTCAGATTTGCTGCTCAGATTAAATAAAAAGAATTGTTGGCCAAAAGGTTTATTTAAATGTGTCATTTTCAGGTATCACTAAAGGTACATACACCATGAAAATTTTGAGGGGAGATTCTATTAAAATTTTCCGGAGTATTATTTTTATTCAGTATTAATATTGAATAAATTATTACAAATATTGAACCGAAATAATGCATTGAAAATATCGTTACTGAGAATTTGTTATGTTGACTGGCTGTGGCCACTAACAACATTATATTTGCATTAGACGAGGGTATGTTTTTTAATATTAATAAAGATCTTCTGAGTTCTTTTTACTTAGTATTGGAGATGAAATATATTTCGGATGTGGTCTATAAAAGTACTTCTGAAATATGATGGGATCAGCTCAGAAGTGGTTCAAATAGTGCAAAAACCAATTTAATTTTTACAGAAAAATATATATAATGAGAGAAAAATATATCAGTATCGAGCAATAAAACTTGACCTACTTTTTGAGAACATTTTCAATAACCGCTAATATTCAAATAAAATGTATTACCATATTATTTTCTTTTGCTTTCTTTGTACAGGGTTTTGTTACATTGGCGTAGCAAGCAGGGTTTATGGAATCCTTTGGGTTTATGGAATCCACACATATAATACAACTGTAACAGAGTGAATTATTCACGTAGAAGTTATTTTATAGCAATGACTGATTTTGCGTATAGAATGATAATAGAAGTCAGAAAACCTGTTTTTATACTTTTTGTCCATCCGTCGGTCTGTTTATTTGATCTTCAATTATATGAAATCTACAAGACAGATTTTGATGAAATGTGGCATGGTAATTTGTACCCTGAAGCAATATATTTATAAAAAAGCCGTCGCTTGGTGAATATTATGGTATTGGTACTGCCATCGCCATCTATGAGCGCTTTTAGTAAATTTAATACTTACAGACATATTACGATATGATACTGTCAATGCCATCTATTGGTGTATTTTGTAAACTTTATGCCCATCGATAATGTAAAAATAGACAAATAAATAGAAATAAAAATAATCATTATTTCTAATAACTTTTCATATTCCAAATTTCTCCCGAACGAAGTCACGGGCACAGCTGGCACAAAATAAAATGATGAGAAATAATATAAAAGCAATTAGATGATGCATTGTCTATAATTAGTTGTGTAACTATCAGACATATATTTTGTATTAATTTTTGATTAACTATCAGATTAAAAAAAAATCTTAAAACTTTTTTCTCCTTAATACTGAATCATTATAATACAAGTATCGTGCCATCTATTGACATGTTACAGCACTTATATTTTATTCCTGGGTAGAAAACCTTGAATCTCGTCCTATTGGAGTTATGTCATGTAACGAAATAATGAACCCTCTTTATTATTCCGCTAAATGAACTACATGTACTTCAATTTTAATAGCGGTTCTTTGTTTGATTTTAAGGTTACTAGGCAACAAAAAAAATGCATTTTACCCACATAATATTAGTTAAGATAATATTCTGAATACGAAATACATTGAAATGTGGCAATATAGCAATTGGATTTTGTTAGCGCTATTGGTTATAAAGCAATTCACCTAACAAAAGTAAAAAACGATTTTGGTAGGGATATTTCACCCACATTTCAACACAATAAATATAAATGATTGGCCGAAAGTAAAAAATAATTTGTATTTTTAAACAATATCGCAACATACACAAATTAAATATTTTGTCTTTCAATTTTCCAAGGGCTTCATCCATAGGGAAAACCATAAATAGAAAAAAGTAAATGCAACCCTAAAAGGGAGATAGTACTGGGGTGAAGATTTAACATATCAGGGTACAAATTTTCAGTATACATGGTTAAAATTGAAAACTGTGCGGGAAGGAAAAGCCTTTCCGCCGTAATATCTAGGGCGGCCGGAACAAGATTTGGATTAAATCCGGTTGTCGCTTAAGAATTTACATTGACCTCAAACCTTAACTAGTTACAGAAAAGCGCAAATTTTCTCTCACAATTTCCTTGTCGCGATTAATAATTAAAAGAAATATTTTTACGGTTCCCTAATATAATTTTGATTTGTTTGCAGGTTAGGTCGACAGTTACTTTAAAACAAATATATAATGGATGATGTTCTGTGGATACTTGTAAATACAAATTTAATTATTTGAATATAATATGAAATAGGCATTTCCTACTTTGCTATTATATGTACAGGTATTTTATAATCAAAATTGACGTGAAATTTGTTAAGAAGTGAAAACCGAAACAACATTTCCAATATATATATATATATATATGAAGGCTCCTTATTTTCAGGTGTGTGTTTTAGACGTTTTTAACTTTTTCAAATTTTCGTACAAAAAACCCGCTTTTAACTTTTTCACTTAAACGATTTGAAAATAAAGTTGAACTATTCTGGATTTTACCTATATACTTACGTAATAATTTTTTTTATTCAAGCTCTAAAATGTACTTCCATCAAAATAAAAATTCTTTGTCACAATATAGAATTCTTCTGAACTTCTTCTACTTATTCTAGTTTAATGTTATAACTGAATTTATTGTTGTAGTTATATTTGTTTTATTTATTACTGCAATGCCATTTTTAAACAAAAAAAATTACTAGAAATACATGTTTCTAGAAATATAAATTTTACTTAAGCTTGGGTAAGCACTCGGGGTAAGTATTTTATTAAATAACAAAATAAAATATTTTATTGATATCCATCTCATAAGCGGTGACCAATATAAAAGGAAAATAAAAGAAACAATAGTCAAGTACTTTTTGTCTATACCAGCACATTTGTACTCGATAACTCTTTATCGACACTTTTATTCGTATGAGTACTTTACAGCAGGTATCGTGTCGAATATCGATTGATTTTACAGCGAACAGCGAGAACTTTAGAATTTTATTGAAATTCATTTCCCCTTATAGTTTCGTCGATTTGTTTCTTGTTTGAAATTAAACGAAAGCTCCATTTAAATTCTCGTCGGTACACATGCACACTCACACACACACGCACACGCACACACAGACAAATATTTACGTTATTTACACGACAGCAAAATAAAATTACTAAACAATAACCATTTCTGGAATATTGCGTGTTTTTTTATTAACTTCAACAAAAATTAAAATCTACGCTGCTGATATTAAACCTCAAAACGTAATAAAAATGCGTTTATTTTTAAATTATTTTCGTTCACATCTTGTGAATATTTCTAAATTGTGCTAAATAATAAGTTTAGTACAACGTTTTTTCATGCTGCCTTCAAAATGGAATTGTAGTGTTTGCCCCTGGCTTTCAAACAAATGTTTTATTTATATTTATATTCTACCTAAATTTTTATGATTGCACAATAACTATTTCTGAAATGTTGTTCCTTTTTAGGTTAATTTCGACAAGATAGAAACTCGCGCTAAGCCGATATTAAAGCTTAAAACCTGATACAAATACGTTTATTTTTAAATTTCTTTCGTTCACGTTTTGTTAAAATTATTGCATTACCCTAAATAATCAGTTTAATACATCGTTCATGCACTCTGGAAAATGAAATTGTAGTAATTGTCCATGATTTTAAAAATAAATTTTCACATTATGTACAAAACATCTAAATACAAATAATTAAACAATAATTATTTCTAGAATTATGTGTGTTTTTTGTTCAACTTTGACGAGTTTAAAATCTATGCTAAACGTATATTAAAGCTCAAAATAAAATACCAATGGGTTTATGTTTTAATTTCTTTCGTTCTGATCTTGGTTAATTTTGTTCTTTTGCATCTTGTTAAAATTATACTGAATAATAAATTTAGTACATCCTCTTTTCGTGCACTCTTCAAAATGAAACTGTATTATTTATCCATGATTTTAAAACAAATGTCCACATTAGTTACATGAAACTTAGATAATTAAACAATAACTATTTCTAAAATTTTGTGTGTTTTATATTTAAAGCACAAAAATAATACTAATGCGTTTATTTTTTAATTTTGGCATGGGTTCGCTTGGTAAGTATTTTTATGACACTTCTTGTCTACTGAAAACTATTTTATTTCGATTTTCCACAATACCGCAAATATTGCGCTATAAATTTTACCCCATTTATTGGCAACGAATTATGGTTTTCCATTTTTTTTATATGAAATTTTTATTTTTACAACTAATGTTACATAAAACATGTATGTTCTCATGTAATGTTACATAAAACATGTATGTTCTCAATTTTGTAATGATTTGTTGCAGAGTTCTTTGTAGTAAACAAACAAGATTTTCACTTGTAATATCAGTAAAAAGATGTGTCTCGTATTATAATCTGTACTTTGTTTCATATCAAACATCTGAAGGGTCTAAAAATACAAAAGAACACAGAATGTATCAGTATGTTTTGTATTTATTAATTTGATAGATTGCTTTATTCTATCAATCTTGTTTTAGTACAGAATTAAAGAATATTTTACTGTGACTAATAATTTTTGGATAAATGTTTTTGCAGTTAATGAGTTTATCACATATTTATTTTTGAATTACCGTGTATGTAAAGACTAATTAATTAACTATTTTGCAATATTGCTATTATGTAAAAATCCGAATAAAAAACAATAATTCTTACGAACTTATCTATAACCTTATTTGTTTGTCATAATAAGTCACATATTCTAAATAGTAGATTTAAATTAACAGATGCAGGATTGTATCATATTTTTAAAGGAAATAAAGCAACTCCTCACTTCGTATAACAGTGAAAACAAAGACTTCCGGTAGGATTACTCTTTTACATTCGAGTACAATAAAAAGATCGTTCTCAAAAAATAATATTATATTAACAAACCGTTCCCCTATGCATGCAAATGAATTCGTCAGCTCACGAAATTTTCCGAGAGCTTCGTCCGTCGAAAAAAGGATCCATTTGGAAAATGCAATGATAACGCCCTCAGGGCGGAAGCTCACGGGCGGAAGCAAATAAATCATTTGGCGCATATATCCTTAATATGACGGATAAACGTGTAAAAACGTTAAGTAATTCATGGACAATATGCAGGATGGAAAGGATTTTCTATTCGCAACTTTTCGGGCGAACAGTGACCCGTTTCGGGGTGTACCCGTCTATCGGTCAAAGGAACTTTTTTGCTGGGTTTGGGAAATCTTACGTTATCTATCGCGGGTTATGCCTGGCGTGTGACCAAATAAAGTCATTTTCCTTACGGTTTCACGAGAAAGTTTTTGAACCGGTGTAATAATAGTTACGTGTGACTAGTAATATTATTAGCCAATGTGACTGGACATATTAAATGGATGCATTCAAATACGGATTAGATCAATATGAGTGAAAATAAAACCTATAAGTTCGATTAAAAATTCCCCCGTTATAAGCAAGTTGAGTCGAGTAAAGTATTGAACCAAATATAATCGAATATTTAGTTATAATGATATTCGTATATTTTATTCATGTCTTTTTTCTTTTTATGATCTTACAAATGACCTTAGTGCTTCCATATTGCCCCATCGCTTTGTTTATATTGTATCACTATAAAAGATCTTATTTATAAAAACAATTGTTTTCGAAAGATTTCTGTGTTGTTTATTTGACGGCACTGTGTTGTTTATTTAACGGAACGTTTTTATTTTACCGAAAGTTTTTTGTGTATGAACATAACACAATTTAGAGTTCTGGACTTGTAAAGGGAGAAAATCATCCTTTTAAGATAACTCACGTATCCATCCATCTTTATCTGTTACAGTCATTTTTCTTCGAAACCGTTTAATAACTATATTAACTATCCTATATTTTAATGCTTAACACTGAAAAATATTTATTTAGAAAATCTAGAGGTGGCAAATACAAATTTTTTTAAAACTAAGGTATCGTATGTAGTATCGTCGGGAATAGGATGATTTGTATGGAATAACAAAAAAGAGAGTGGTATTATGTAGAGTATCAAATTATTATAATGAGTTGAAAATATTTTTGTCAAATTTTTATGAAAGATAATTCGATTCTTATGAAAGATATTTCGAAAATATGTTGCTCTGCTACCACCAAAACCTTTAAAGTAAAAAGTAAGAAAAAACGGCATTTCGAGAATCTCATCTAACGTTTATTGTGATGCTTATAAATATTTTATCTAACGTTTATTGAAATACTAAATCTCATAGTTTTATTATAAATATCTATATAATACAAACCTGTGAAAATAAAATAAAAACCTGTAAAAATTTTTAAGTGAAATGTCTTAAAATAAATCCAATATCATATGCTGTCTTCACGGGAACACTCACTTTAATATTGATCATGCTTAATGCTCCTTATGTTCTGTAATTGGCAAATATTCAGGTGATTTTGTCGCTGATTCCGTGATAATTTTCAGAACGCGTTTCATTTTTCAAAAGTAATTAAGTTGGAAAAGAAGGCATAGAAAACCAAGAAAAACACTGGCGTCTCAACCTAAAAATAATTACAGGATTTATTGTTGGGAAATGAATGAATACAATTTTTAATATAGTAAAGTATTTTATTTTCTTTGGATTTAAAGTATCACTAAAATAGTAACCAAATATAAACTTAAATGACCTTTCAAAGTGAAAATTTGTATTTCAGTTTGAGAAATAAAAGGAAAATTCAAACTTCAATGGTTCATATAGATATTTTATTTGTTATTTTATCGCTCTACTATATGTATACATCGTTTAGAACAAGAAAAAATATTTTATGTGAGAAAAAATAAAGCCGTGATTGTGAGCAGTGGCAGATATACGAGTAGTCGAAAACTCGACCGTTCTAGTGTGTGAGGTTTATTTTTACGTATAGTTCTGTTATTGAAATTGACTAATACCTTTGGAGGAAAATTCAGTAACGACTTCAATCTCATTACGGTTAACAAACTTTATTCAATTCTATCTTCAAGCTTTAGTGTTTTTGATTATTCTTAGTAAAAATGAATTTGAAAAATAAACAATTATCGAAAGAATTAGGAACATTAAATCAATTTTCCGGCTGTGTTTTAACATTTAAACTGATAAAAACAATCCATGGTTTTCAAAATCTTATTATAAATTAAAATCATATTTTTTGTTTTACATTTGGTTCGTAAATATTATGTTTTTTGAGCTTTTCAAATACATTTAAGTTAAGGCAATATTCATAATGAAAACCAATTTTTATAATTTTCAAAACTTTTTGCTTTTAGCTTTAATCTTCATAATATAAATTAAGAATTTAAAAAATAAGCTAAGAGCTTTAACCTCAACATGTTTTTTTTTCCGGGTGAAAAATCGTCTAGAAAAATAATGAATGATATTTTATGACATTTCTAAAAATTTTCGTATTAAAGAATTATTTGAAAAATCCAGATTAGAAAGGTATTAATAATATTAGAGAAATATTATTACAATGATATGATCGCGCTTCCAATTTTTTCAGCATGACTGAAAAAAATGAAAAAATTCTGTAAGAATTTTGAAATAAAACGATTTCAGTTAGCTTGCGTCAAAAATTTCAGGAGATGTAAACATCTTAAATACACACTTTTGCTGTTTTCGTTGATAGAATATGAATCTATGCAAACAACGTAGAGTAATTATTAATATTATGTGAAAGGAAAATGTTTTCCTTTTTCCTAGGGAAAAAGCGCTGATTCGTGTATGGATCTTACCTAAATGTTTTTTCGCTTCAGAATATTTAGAAATCTTACAATTATTTACAACCCACCGGGATTCTATGTAGCGCATTATCAAATAAACGAGATAATTTTAGGCAGCTGTTATGTCGGAACGCTACAGCTTATCGGTCTTGCGTAATATAACATATGGAGTTCGACACACGCCAATAAATACGAACTGAATTATCTGACTATAGGATAATTTTGGACTCTTCAATATTTAAATTAAGGTATGCAAATGGAATTGAATAAAAACTTGAGATAATTCATTAAATATTCGGATATTTTTTATTAGAATATTTACACATTTTAATTTAGGTTATATTTCAGAAGGGCGTTAATATTATCACATAGTATAAACTATAATTATACTTATCAGTTACAATCATCATCATAGACAACTGCTGGACTCTGATAAGTTGTCGATGAAAGCTTCTCCAGTGCTCTTATCATAGGAGGTAATGCATATTATTGCCAGCCTGAATATTTCAATCAGGCTGGCGATTGAAGTGCCTTGTTTCTCGCCTCAGTAGCGTTGCTGACTATCATTGATCTATGGTATTTACCTGTGAGATTACAAATATCATTCCAACCCGGTCTTAAATCGAACCCAGGACCCCGACGCTGCACCGTCAAGGACGCACCGTAAGCACCGTAATCCTTGTGATCAACGTAACACCCTACGGCGTCGACCAGGTACAATATACATATTTAACACTACTTATGCTCGCAACTCCGCTCGCATAGAAGTTGTGATGTTAGTTAGTGTTTTAGGTGTATTACATTGTGTTGTTAAACTAATTTATTATCGTCATTTTTGCTATGAAAACATATTGCTTAGTATATCTCCAGATTTAATTCGTGATTGAAGTTTCGTGGGCATATGGCGGATGTAGCTAAAAAATCGTTCAAGAAACTTGCATTCGTTTTGCATAACTCAAAGGATTTTCAATCTGTGTTATTAATTTACCTGGTTTACATTTCATTAGTGATTAGAATCTGGCTCCATTATTTGAAATTCACACGAAGCAAAGTACTTTTGAATGTGTGCAAAAAACGTTCCTCCGATATATTAATTTCCTATCCATTTCTTCTTGGATTCGCTTGGTTTTCATTCCTTGCTACTCAGAAGAAATGTTGCGCTTGTGAAATTTATCTTCTAGCTTTTACAAGTAAAAATTCTATGTCCTGTATCTATCCTTGCACTCGCACAATTATCACCTTTTACTATACCCCACTCTATAACCGAATTGTATCGGAACTTCTAATTTTTTCGCGGTACTCAACTGCTCAACCACCTTATAGTGGTCGCACCAGAGTGTGATTTATTTTTGATGAGTGAAAATAAATTAGTCCAAATGTGTCGTAGTTATCTTTTGTAGTTCTCATGTATTTTGTATTCATGTTTAATTAAAGAGTTTAAATTTTATTAAACCATTAACTTCTTATCGTTAATTTCTTAGGTTACTTGAAATATATCTGTAAATGTGTGTGTGTGTGTGTGTGTAAATAAATAAAATAATTAATAGACAAAATCTTACACCTTTGCAAGAATGTTGTGAATTTCTTAAAAATATCTTAGTTTTATTAGTCGTAATTATTTTAATAATTACCTTTTTTAACGTGTACTTTTTTATTTTGTATTTTTTTTGGTTAAATATAGGAATTGAGAAATTCTAAAAGCTGAATTTCAGCTTTCCATTTGATGGAGTTTTTGAGATATACCTGGTAAAAAATTTTGTGTAAAAATACCAAATTTTATTCTAATGCATATGGTTGCTGTTTTGCGAGAAATAATTGATTTTTCGCTCTGAGCGTAGGAACTATATGTTTTGCATAAAGTTCAAGTCTCTGTCTTATTTCATTCAGATATTAAAATGGTCTGACAGGTGTACGGACAGGCGGACTAATAAAATAATGGATAACTCTTCACAGTTAATCTCCTGTAGTAAAAAAAATACTAAGAGAAACCCACACCGCGCCGCCTTTGTCTTCGTCATTCAAAGCGCGTCCTGCTTGTCCACATTCTAGCACACGTCTCATAAATATTAATATAGCTTAGTAATTTCCACACCTACCCGAATATTTTCTGCACTAACACCAATTGTTTACATACGACGTATAATTTTTTTATACGCGACGGCGAAATCCACACCAAAATCAGTTCAGTAAAATTCAAGACTTAAGCGAATAGATTGAAAGATATACAGACGTACGTTACATTTTATAACATTTTAATAGAATCAGCTATCTATTGAAATAACATCTTTTGACCAATCATCATTTGTTTTCCTTGACTGTACTTATGAGAAATTCCGTTACATGCACGGAAATAAAATATCCCAAAACCTTAAGTACGTCTGTGACCGATACTCATTAGTCGTTTAGAGAAAAAAACGATCTCTATTTTGTGCGCACTCTGGCGACAATCGCTAACCGTTTTTTTTTACATCCGTTTCTGGCGATGAATTTTGTTATCAAGGTCTTTAAACAGATGTTTTAAAACTATGTATTCTGGAACATGTTCTATTTCTAATAACGTTTACAAAAGTGTGCTACTGTGCTTTATACTACTCATATGCGAGGAGTTAGTTCAAAACACATGTTTCAACTATGCCAGAAATTTAGCTTATGTTGCCAATTAAAAGTGAATAAATTATTAGCGGGTTAAAAATAAATTCAATTAAAAATAAACACGCAATTGAAGTTACTAAAAATACTTGTAAGTAATAAAAATTTATTAAATGAATTGCAAATAGTTGTTAACAATGATATTTAATGTTTTTCTTGTAAAAGAGTTAGTAGATTTAATAAATAGTTTTACAAATTAAACAAGCTTATAATGAAGATTTTTTAAATCGAAAGAGAGAGAAGCTTCTTTGAAAAAGTTATTTATATGAGGTAACATTTTGATCTTAAACAAATCGAGCTTTTATAGTAAGCGATTAATAAGAAGTTTAAAGATCTTGTTAACTTTTAGCGGATATATTACTGGGAAATTGGAGAGATACATGAAAAAAGAAAATCAACAAATTAATTGTTTTCTTGACGACAGAGAAAAGCAACAGTTCTGTGGAAGATAAAATATATCGATTGTTGTTTATATTTTAATGCTAGTAAATAAAACTTAATGGAATTTTTTTTTCATTTTAGGAACATGATCGCCCAAATAGACATCAAAATTAATAATCAGTCTTGAATGCTTTGACGAATTTGAAACGAACAAGAAAAACATTTCAAATATTTTTATCGATTATTACATTCAAAAAGAATATCGAAATTTTCCGGCAAAATAACTTTTTATTTTGCATGGTGTATTTTCACGTTATTAAAAGATCATTCTTCAAAATTTCATTCTATATTGATGTAAGAAGATTTTTTAAAAAATAAACACTGTAAATCTAAAAAGTTCCAAAGTGAAGTGTTTAAAGTAACATTTTTATTTGTAACATTTTTGGACGCTCCTTCTAAATTAAATGTTAATTTATTTAATTATAACTTACTTTCGCTTAGAAAAATATAGTTTAATATAAGAGTAAATAATAACTTCGTTATTGTAATTTTCATACATTTAAATATATTAAAACTAAAGGACAAGTCAAAAATAGAAGGTACATTGTAACACCAAACGTTTAGCTGCGTATGTAAATGAAATCGTCAACAATCAAATTTTTAAGGAGGTTACCAGCCCTGAGACAGATATAGAACAATTTAGTATATTTATACATTTTTCATCGTCTAATGACTTGAAAAAAGTTGAGTAATTCATGGTTAATAATGAACGTAACCCGCCCGTTGTGGCTCGGATTTACATTGGTCCGAAAGTTTTTTGGTAAGTTACGGACATCATAAATTTTCCATCAAGGGTTCTGTGCAGTGCGTGACCATGTAATGTAATTATTCGTACAATTTCGCTAGACAGTTTCGCTATATATTTGCCCGGTCCAGTAATATGGTAGATATTTTATACAGTTTTTAGTACATATGCTAGGGAATATTGGGTAGATACGAGCGAATACATATAGGATCATTAATAGAAGATGGAATTTTTGTTTTAAATATCATAGCTTAATAAACAGATTGAATTGAATTAAAACTCAAGAAAACTCTAATAGAAATGCCATAAACCCAACCCAACTGTGGCTCAGCTCAAATAAGGATAATGTTATCCTAAGAATAATGAATTATAGGTAATTTCTGTTTAATAAATTAATTTTAATTTTATTGTTACTCTGCGTTCAGAAAAATTGGAACACTAAAACTTTACAGTCGAGGTTCATTCGAGATTCTGTAAAAACACTCATTCTGTGTGACGGGTTCTAATCGCGTTGAAAGGTTTAAGGTTCTCTAAAAGGTAGGTTTATGGTTCTTTAAAAGGTAGAATAAGTAAGATAATAATATTTGTAATATAAGCAAGGGATAAATATAAATACAATTAATTCAGGAAACGTTATCAAGTAACTATTGATTAATATTATAACACTGTTATAATTAATAAAGGGCAAAGAAACTTGTAATCGTTCGTCGAAATCCTTTGCCCTTTGTTAACTACAAAAATACATTTTTAACCTTAATTGGAATAACATTTTCTCAATCCTCCTTCAAATTTTTCCAGTTATTTATAAATATTTGTGCAAAATCTTAAATTTGACGTTTATATTTCTTAGTTCAGAAGACATTGTTTTTATCGATGTCTTAATTATTTGTAATATTAAAATTATAATAATGTTTTGAAGCTTCTAGAGCCTATCTGTTTTATTGATCTGATAGAAAATGATTTTTTAAAAAATCCGAAGTCCTTAATTTACATGAAAAGCAGCAATTAACCAAAAACGGACTAAAGCAATAAACAAGTAGTTTGCCTTCCTTATATTTCTAAAAATGTTTTACGATTCATTCGATTTTGGTTGGAAGTTTTCACGTTAAAGAAATCGAAGTTAAATTTAAAGCAAAGTAAAATGTCTTACGTTAAGTAATACTTTAACTAACTAAATCACAGTCCAAAAAAGCCTACAAAAAAGCTTTTCATTTCATAAATCTCTAGTGTTTATGCTTTACTTAACGTAGAAAGGTGTTAAATTAATAGTTCTGCGCGTAGACTTTAGCGAAATGAAGTCTGTAAGACGCTGAAATAGCAAGTTCAAAGCTTAATCCTAAAAGTAAGACCCAAAATAATAGTCGTAATTATCGTAATCCTCCTTTTAAATAACAATTTTACAGTAAAAAGCATAAACACTTGTTTCACAAATTCTGATTAAAATTTATGACGCTAAAATGGAATATCCCTGTTGAGGTATATTTTAAACAAGTTCAGATGAGTATGTTTAATGGATTGTTATTAAGGAATAGAAATGATTCTGAGAGTGTTGTATATTGCATGTATATTTGTTAGTGTCAAGTTATACATTGTAGATTTATATTTTATTTCTTAATATAGCAAAGTTTTACGTAATATTTGGTATTGGAGGTCTGAAATGAAAAAAGGAAACTTTATAAGATAACTCACGTGTCTGTATATCTACGTATCTATCACAAATGTTTCTCAGAAACCGTCCGACACAGAAACTTGCATTTTAACCTGCATCGTTTCAATTGTTAATTCGCAAAAATATTTAAAGAAAAATGTTACATATGTACGTATTTTCATGTAAATAAAAAAAATTAAAATGTTGAGTTCTAACTGAAAGAATCATGGACAAGGATTTAAAGAGTTTTTTTTCTAAATTTTACGTAAAATAGTTTTGGAGATATTGCTGAAAATATCCACAAAAACATGTTCTTCGTTTCCAAAAGCTTCAAACCCAAAATTGTATAGAAAATCCACCTAAAATTAACGATGAAATTAATATATTTTGTGCCTGTGATTTACATTTTTAAAAAATAATAGTAATATTTGTGAATAGTTTAATAAATGTACTATTTATCTTAAAAGCTTAGCGTCCCTTGACGTATTTTTAGCCTTCTTTATGCAAAAAAAATTTATTCGTATAAAATAAACGTATTAGTTCTCTTTTGCAAATTTCTATTAAATTAGAACTACATTAAAATGCGTAATAACTTTACTTTAATACAGGCATTATTCTAAACTAAAGTTGTACGGGAACAATATCACTCTCGAAAACGTGTACCCTACTTTTTATACCTAAAGAAGCGAGCTTTCAATAACGTAATTCGAGTACAGTAGTAAACGGTACTGACAAAAGTCCATATAAGTTGAGTAGTGGGAGTGTTATAATTCCATATAAAAGTTCATACAATGTCATAAGAATGAAAATAATAAAAATAAGCTCTTTATATAGAGAAAATTAAAAAAGAAACTCCTTAAAAGCTTTATTTCAATTTCTATTTTCTTTATAAAAAGTTTATTTTTCATGATAGTTTGTAAATGTTATTTCTACCGATCTCTTTGTAATAATAAAATGAAAAAAAGTACGAATTGTGTCCGTTGTATCCTGCGTACACGGATTTAAAATACTATAGATGTAAGATCCATGAAATTCGCAGACCCAACAGTGTCGTCAAAAAGAACCAAGTAAATCCCTAAAGAGCATAAAAGATATTTATTTTGATAGAAAAAAGGAATATCACTGTCAGTCAGAGGTTTATTTTCAAATAATTAAGGTGATGTCTGCATATTAAAAAAAAACTTTGGTGTAGATTATTTTTCCTAATCGTTTCTGAAGTTTTTACATACTTCATTAAATTGTTATTGCTAATTTTGTTTATTATTAACAATTCTTGATATATTTAAATTGTAATAAATTCTTGATATATTTAAATGCGCATTTATGAAGACGCCTTTTTGTTTTTTTTTATGATTATAAATTGTATTTATTTTTTAAAAATATATTCCATTTCTTTAACGCTAGGCCAATTTTCCCTTGAAATTATAATATGTAAAAGTCTGACTCTATATATAAAAAGGATAAATGTAACTAAATTCCACTGAGGAAAGTGAGCTGTAAAGTTAGTGTTTAGCTCTGTCTGATAATCAATAATAAAAAAGGAAAAGAATGATATTTCTGAATAACGTAAAATGAAAAAAATATCGACAAATACCTGCGTAGCCTGATGTCTGTCTGAATTTGTTGTGTGAAAAGTGACCAAAATATGACAGAAGCCATAAAAGGAGAAAAAGATGTGAAATTATATATCGTTAACGGAGATCTATGTTTTCTACCTCGCTTGCGCCACATGAAAGGAAAATCTCACGAAGACACAAATACGACATTGAATAGAATTCCAAAAAGAAATGTCGTTAAATTTTACCTTTGTATTAAAGTATACTTTGAATAATAATTTAATATTTTTATGAACATTTTACTCGACTTTTTAATACCATTTTTACACGATCTCGTTTGGAAAAAACCTTTTCTTGTAGGAGAACGAAGTACCTAACAAAAGATTATTACACAAATTGACTATGATCACTAATCAATGTCCGGAAGCTGTTTGGACAAACTAAACAATTCAGCTTTTTATGTACATTGGGAACTATTTTTCACATTCAATGTCTTTTTTATGTTTATTGCATCGATGAAACCTGGTTTATTAACGAACTTAAAAAATATTCATGGCAAACAAATTGTTGAATTTTACATTCATGAAATCTTTCAGCAAGTAGTTTTTTTAATGATAACCAACAATGACAAATTATTTATTATTGCTTATATAAAATTATGAGCTTATATTTGCAGATCTTCAAGATAAAGATAGTGGTGTCATCAGAATAAAACTGTGAATATTCGTAAAAGAAATTAACAGCGGAGAATAAATACTTCGTTATAGTACACCATCAGGTATGGCAATTTAATTAGAATAAGTTTCTGGTGATTTATTAGACAGTCAATTACAGTTATTCTAAAAACTATTGAAGTATGTGGACTCAAACACTTCAAATCAGTTAATCGAATATCGAAGTGACGATGTTCCAAATACTACTGAATGAAATCAATTGATGAGTAAATTGAAGGTTATTGTCATATTTCATTTTTAGATTTTGAACAATTTTATTCTATCATTAAAACCATATGAAGTTGAATCTGGTGATTTGGGAACAATTAAGGTAGTAAATAAGATATAAATAAATATACATATATATATATATATATATATATATATATATATATATATATATATATATTATATTTATGCGCTATACATTAAAAAAATCTACATAGGTTATTTCCTTATCAAAATGTCTTTCTCATATTAAGGCGAAAAGCTGAGTTAGGTATACCAATAATTACGAAAGTCGTTATATACTATATATGACTATTTTGTTTGCCGTTGCTTCTAAAGATTGCTCCTAAGATACTAATTGATAAACTTGCCGGTAAAAAGTTTTGTCCAAATCCCAAATTTGCAAGTGTTCTTAAACACAAATAGAACATCAAAGTTCGAGGACAGAAACTATTCAAAATTTCCGGACTTTTGTTTATACTCAGTATTTGTCCTAAATTAATTATAAAATACATTAGCTGAGGTGTTTTTATCTTAGAATTGTAAAATTAGCCATAAAATGCTTGCGAGATGTTTGTCATAAAATATCTTGTGAAATATGGCAGAATAAGATAGAGAAATGGTTTAAATAATGCAGAAGAAGTAAAGTTTGTAAGGGAATTACGAATAATGCGAGAAAAAAATGTATCAGTATCGAGTGATAAAATCTGATCAATTTCTTTGGAATAATTTTTAATAACCGTTAATATTTCATTAACATTTTTCTAGCTTACGGCTGTTTTTTCGCTTTCTTTAAATATTGTTAAATTAGCGTAACAAGCTGGCTTCCATGGATGCCTTTGTACAAAATAAGATGATTATAATAATGTTGTTTGTGTCTTATCCCTTTGCCGAGATTACACTACTTTAACGTTGCTGCAGGGATTAAGAGTCCCGAAATATGCACAAACGAACACCGCATCATCTAAAAATATATTATATAATACACCTATCAATTTATTCGGCCTTGAATACTAAGTTATACGAATATAATTTCACAAAAAATCGATTATATTATAATTGGGTTCTGAAATTTTTGTTTACAATAACGTTTAAACGTAAATATTATCCAGAAAATGTCGAAAATAAAAAAAAAACATTGTTATTGAAAAAATAAATTAAAAAAGTGCCGAAGGCCCCCAATAAAAAATTGAAATCTCGATATTTTCATCTTTGATAAATCGATTATTTTCGTCTTATATTATCAAAAGAAACCTTGAAACACGTCATATCATACCAATTGACGGGCACCCTGTATTCTTAGATAATTAAGCAATTGAAATAAATAAGTTAATTGCAGTGACTCTACGACCTTTATCAGTGGCAGAGAATTAGCACGGATTTGCGGAGAGTGCGGCTACTGTAGACCGGACACTATGAGCGCGTGTCTGAGACAAAGGGCACGTGGCAGGTCAGAAATAAAAAAAAACAAGGAAGAAGGCTGACTGGTCGCCGATGGAACGTTCACTCTACGATATTGAGGAGAACTTCCGAAAACTTGGAATTTGCGGCTGAAAGCGCCGTGCTTGAACCGACCTGAGTGGAGGCTAATAGTAAAGCGGTCCCAGACACTTCACGAGTTGTAATGCCGCAGTGTAGTAGTAGTATAATTAAGTAATTTATTTTATTTTCTTTGTGTTTTTTACATTAGGTAAATATTAAGTAAATACGTACCTGTTTAAGAAACAATAAAAATGTTATCAGATGACGTATTCTCAATAATTCGTTGTCTGAAAAATTGTCAGATATATGTTTCGTATTTTTATAAATATGCGCCTTCGATTTCTTGTTTTTCGACTTAGGGAATTTGTCACTGACCCAGTGATGTCTTTATACATGTAATACCTTTATATAAATAACTTCAAAATGTCAATATATACAAACACACATCGCGTCATCTTTTAACATTGCGGTTCTAAATTGTTATTATTACTATTCATCGAATTACAAACTAGCCTTACTTTTTTTATCATTACTGTATATATTTTTCATAATGTTAACATTCTACTAGAGCCACATGTTACTTCACCATGGTAAGTGTAGCGGGTCTTTGTATTACTCCGCCACACGAACTATATCTATTTTAAATTTAGTAGTGATTCAGTGTTTGGTTTTAAAGTTGTTAGATAATAAATTAACAAACACACTGTTGCTGTTACTTGTACATTGTCACCCTGGATAATAGTTCGAAAACGAAATATATTGAGAGGGACGCAACAAAGGAATTTGCTCACACTATTTTTAATCAAATAACTGCTTTTCTATTCAAAATAAAAACGACAATTTTTTTTAAATTAACAACAATAATTTTTTTCACATTTTTATACATTAAAAAGACCGGTAGAAAGCAAAAAGGGATTTGCATCGCGAAACCGTTTCACGATGTATGCAAATTAAATTGTCTCTCAAATTTGCAAGAGCTCCATCGGAAATAAGACAGATTCGAAAATGCAAATGCAAGCAGCGGTAAGAGGGAGATAACACTGGAACCGGCATGTAAATTTCAATACATTATAAAAATGTAATTTGTAAAAAAAAAGTGATCGACGGAAAAGCTTTTTCGACCCCCTAAACTTTACTAGTTTCTGAAAATCCAAATAATTTTCTCACTGATTCCTTGTGTGTTTAAAATATCCATACGTAAAGTTTACAATTTGAGCAAACTCGTGCGAAAGTTTATAAATACACATATTCGAGTCACTTTCTAAACTTCGACATCCGTAAAACCTAAATCTTAATTCTGTTAAGGGAAACAAGAGTTATAAAATTCTAAAAATAGTCATTGTCTAAATGTTTATATTTAATGGTCGTATAAATAACGTGAATGTGTGTTTTAAAATCATGGATAAACATCGCAAATTCATTTAGAAGCGTACACGAAAATTACGACGACGACGAAAAAAAACGACGTTATTTTGGGGGACGATATATACACACATATATATATATATATACATATACATATACATATACATATACATATATATATATATATATATATATATATATATATATATATATACATACATATATATACATATATAATATATATATTTATATATATATATATATATATATATATATATATATATATATATATATATAATCTTTAAAAGCCTCTATAGAATGTTCGCATGTATGGGAATGAAAACTTGAATAATTATGTAATTGAATAATTAATCAAATTTTAAGTTGTGCAATAAAGAGATTGTTAAGCGGTAACTTTATTTTTCGCTTCCTGACAGACAATACCAATAGTGTAAATAAACTCTGAAATAATTTTCCAAGTAAATTTAAATTACAATTTTTGTAATTAATACCAAGTTTAAATGTTTTTATTAATCATAGGTTATGGAAATCATTTCTTTCAACATCTAAGATAATAATAAAGTAAGAATTATAGCCAATATTACAATTTTCAAAACATAATATTTTTCATGATGAAAATATTTACAAAAAATACATTACTAAGATGCTGTAAAATTTGTTGATGCATTATTGATTTATTTAATCTAAACCAAAGTATATTATATTACTACATGAACGTTTGTATTTAACATTATTTTATCGATTTATAAGGGTTTGTACAGAGTTTTAAATTTTCTTAAATTTACTTTTCTATAATTTTTTTGTGGTGCGTTTTCTTGTCATTTTAGACATAAAAGAAAACTGTTTTATAATAAGTTATTGAAATATCTGAATAAAATTAAAACATTTATATTTATCATAAAAATTTTTTGAGGAATAAATCGACAGAATATATGACAATACAAAGTTCCAAATTAAGTTAGAATATGATGTCATGAGATCTCATGGGAACATTTGCAGTTTGTACTGCGTGGGATATGATTTATTCGCAATTTCTTGGACAAACATACATAAAATTTTTCGTTAATGTGATATTTATTTTGTATACTATTAGCTTTGGCAACGAATCGTAGAAAGAGTAAATAATAAACTAAACATGAAATTAACCACTATATACAAATACTCTTTACGTCTTGTTAAAATTACGGGATTATTTTAAATATTAAGTTTAGCTGCTTTGCGCGAGTTTGCTCGACTTGTAATCCTTATTGTATCTTATGCTGCTTGAAACTAGCAAAATTATAAAACGACTGACTGATAATTTTTTTGTTATTTAAATTTTAAACAATATTTTTTATTGTGAAAAATTTCAGATATATTATATAAGTTTTGGAACTAAAATGTTACAGTATATTGATTGAAAAGAATATTTAGCAATTGTTAGATGTCGAGAAATTAATTGAAACTGGACATATTTCTCAACGAATTGTATTTTTTTATTAAATTTTATACGAGTAAGACGTAATTTTTTTTTTCGTAAAAATCTGAAATTTTTGTTTCCTTTGAAGAGTTTGAAAATTGTTAAAATACCCAAAATATAGGGGTTTCAATTTGTAAGCTGACGATGGATAAGGCAAAGTTCTCGTATTATTTGTTCTTGACCTTTTATTATCGTATTCCAAATTTGTTTCATTAATTTTTGAAATATTTCTATTGTTAATTATCTAATGTGATTTTAATAATTTCAATGAATACTAGTTGTACCCGGGACTTCGTCCGCATGGAATTAAGAAAAAAAAAAGTTGTAGGTATAATGAATAAAAATAAAAGAGAAATGAAAAATTGCTCTTTTTTGTTCCGTTTTGTTTTCTTTTGAATTTGGTATGATGATTCTTGTTTAGAATAACCGTCATGTGTAAAAATATTGACAATGGATGAAAGACGACTGGATAAATATCGACACAACTTATATTTGTTTATAAAGCCAATATATAGACTTCGTTTTGTATGAGCGTAAAACCTTCAAATAATCAAACATTCAATAACAAATATTCAATATAAGTCTAAAACCAATTTAAAAAGTTAGTAGTCGATTGGCCGGCGAAAATTGAACCCACGTCTTCGGCTTACCATATCAACGTGCTAACCGTTACACCACGGCTGTTAAAACTGAGCTAACCAAACTATTATTACCAGTAACATTACTATCATTACTATTATTCTATTTATTTTACATTACCTATGAGCATAAAATTTACTAAAACGCTAATTTGTTGGCTTTGGCAGCCCTAATAGAGTAATATTCACCAATTTAAGTTTTTTTTAAATTTATGATATGTAGATAAAATTATCCTCTATATTACTCAAGCATATAAACTATTACCATATCGAGCTTCATTGAAATCCATTTAGTCAACTTTGAGTGATCGAAGATTAAATTAACAGATGGAAAGATAGAAAGATAAAATTTCTTAAAACAGATTTTCTGGTTAATATTATCATTTTGCACAACAAATTTTTTAAATATGTGCTAAGTACAGAATTTACTCCGATACAAGTTTCATTACATGTAAAGATTATCAAAATAACAATTCAATATCTTTTTTCTTTATTCTCACATAGTTAACACTTGTGTTTCTTTTACTTCAGCTTAAGTAAACACGCACAGCACGTAATAATAAACAATAAAAGAAATAATTTTATCGATACCAACTTATGAGCAGTGGCGCAAGTAAACGGGAAACATAATCTTCTGAGACAATCTTGGTGGTTTCCGGCTCCGTTTAGTAGGTATTATTTTTCTTTATATTGTGATTGTTATTTTGGGTGATGATATCTTAAGAGTATCTGCGGAATGTTTTTAAACATAAGAATGTAAAAATTAACATAATACGCGTGTTTATATTTACGTTGCGTAATGAAGAGTCTGTTAAATGGTAACCTTTTTATTTACCCGAGAGACAATATATTTTTATAAAATAATAACAAGTTTAAATGTTTTATACATCCAGGACTGTTGAAAAAAGTATTTTTATATTTACAAGAATAATAATGTAAGAATTACTAACATTACAAGTATTAAGAAATATTATTTTTCAAGAAATAATTCTTTTCAAAAAATGTTTTTAAGTGACCATCAAATTTGTTTCCGGGTAATATATTATTTAATTTGTACACAAAGTTATAGCATACTAAATAAGCTATTCCCGTCATTTCCTGAGATTTCATAGAACCCCTCCTGGGACCTATAATATTCCACCTCATAGAAAAGTGGGGGACCTTAGAAGATGCCCTTATAGTGTCCCGTATCTAAAATCTTAGCGCTTCCACCCAGCGAGATTAATGATTGTCCCTTCTCAATGAATCATTTAGGATTTCCATCTCTTCAAGAAAGCGTTTTTCCAACGTTCTAAATGATTCAAAGATTGGTTCATTCTCAACCAAGTCTTGGTGGCTAAAGAAACCACGTTTTAAAGCTCCGTGTGATTCTACTTTAATGTTAAGATGCATGCTTTCTGACAAAACTCTACGCGCATCATCATGTTCGCTGAAATTGAACAAAACGTGAAACACATCCTATGTTTCAAAACTGCGGGAATACGCCGGGTTGTCTCTAAGGATGAATCTATGCAAGCAGGCACGGAATGCACTATGTCCCGTTAAAAACTGCGAAATATAATATTCCGTGACGAGCCAGTTTTTATATAACTCTTTCTCTCAAAAAGGAATCCATCTGCCAAAAACTTAAATTGCAACGGAACCGCATCAAAACTTTTATCTCGTGCCAAGATTAAATTTGTCGCGTGTTCCACGATCGGCGAGGTCAGCAGGTAAAAGACCCGCTAAAACCGGCAACGCATCCATTGAGCAGGTTCTATATGCTTTGGTCAGAGCCAACAGCGGCACACGATGCGACCTCAGCACAACCCTCCTAACTTGCTAGACCTCGACGCATCACGAAGCTCAAACTGATGGTGTATAGGCCAATATACCGAGGTATATTGTCATATACATCAGTTTGAGGGTAGAGCTATTCGGCCCCCAGCCGGTCCATTTCATGGAAAGCTACCCGAGCCTTCTCACCGATATACCACGCCTGTGGTAAAAAATCCCTCCGTGCATCAAGGACCACGCCTAGGTAAGTTACTTAATCCCGCATATCAATCCAGCTATCGCTACAGACGGTTCCCTCGCCAGTCTGTACTTAAAGAGGACAGCCTCGGACTTTTGTAAAGCTGAGCTTGTCCTTAATGACCTAGTCATGTAACCTGGCGAGGGAATCCCTGCCCGGTTCTCTAACTCTCCGCGCCTCACTCCTCCAACCAACAGTAGAGTATCGTCTGCATATGGGATGGTATCGCAACCCTGAACGGTTATCGCGAGTAAACCATAAAACATGATACTCTACAAAATTGGTCCAAGGACCAAGCCTTGTGGGCAGCCCCAGGTCAATATTTCCTGTGCTATAGTATTTCCATCCTGCAAAAAGACAACTCGGTTGCTAAAATAATTCATAATAATCCGACGAAGATTTGCTGATATTCTCCGAGACCCTAGCGTGGATAAAATGGCTAAATGGATAAAATGGCCACCAGGCATAGACAAACGCGCCGGAGATGTCTAAAAAACTCCAAGAACATATGTTTCTCAACACTCGTCGACTCAAGACAAGGCTACTGAAATCGTATCTGGTGTGTACATTCAGGAACGGAAGCCGAATTGATTCTCTTCCCCGACGATGGAGGAGGAGCGGGGCTAATTAATGCGCCACCAATACTTGCTCGAGTAACTTCCAGAAGGCTGGAAGGAGAAACTTTAAGTCGCTAGGCGATTTCTCATTAGTCTTCGGCATGTCTTTGAGCCTCCCCACTTTCCATACCTTCGGAAAGTGGCCCTCGCGAAGACAGCGGTTAAAAACCCCAAGTATCTCATGCACCGCAGTATCCCATACTACTCTGACAATCCTATTGTCGATTTTATTAATTATCTGCCTTTTTTCAATTAAGGTTCTTAACGATCGTCGCAGTTCTAGATCTAAACCGCTAGCTGGAAATATACTCGCTGCATACCTGCTACTTCGCTGTTCGACGATGTCGAGATCAGTTTGTCGAGATCGAGATTGTCATCGGAGACGAGTGATGTCAGAAGGAACTTTAGGGTCTCGCGAATATTCCCGGTGTAACTCTTATCGGTCCTCTTAAGGGCGCTGAAAACGAAATGTTTCAAGGGGATCCGTATGGGACAAAAAGTTACGTCACAAAGTTACGGAAATGGGAGCGCCACTAGGGGTTCTTCTTGAGTTGGTCCAAGAATGAATGTAAACTGTTGTATTTAAAATTATTCAATCGACTCACATGAGTTTACGTAGAGTTTTAACCCTTCACGAAATTATTTTTATATAATTTTTTTGCCATGTGATTTATTGTCGTATCTGAAGACACTTTTTGTAATATTTATTCTTATTTAATGTAAATATTAGTAGCAAGTAGACGGCAAATGAAATATTCCAAATCAAATTAGGAACGGCACATGATATAAAGCTATCTCATGAGAACATTTGTAGTTTGTACTGCTTGGGCACGACTTATTAGTCGTCTCTTAGAAACATATACATAAAATTTATATTTGTATTCAAATTTGTGTAATAATTATTTTGGGTAGCTTAATGTCACTAGTATTTGTATAGTGTAGGTTTGAAAAATAAGTATTGCATTAAATGTATAATTAAACACTTAAATAAAAGAAAATAGAATTGTGGCCCAATTATAAATTATTTATGGACACAATAAATACCTTTCTGTCAAAAATATTTTAGTCTTTATTATTTTAGACACTTCAACAGTTTCAGTTCTTGAAAATAATAGAATCCACACTATTAAAATTATGAGATTTCAATAAATAATAAGTTCAGTTCATTTTCGTATTTTAAATTACAATTTTCAAAGACATGTTCACCATATTTACATATTATTGTATTTTACTGAAGCTTAAAAGGTAATACAAATATATTGTGTATGATTATTGTTTATAACAACCGTCATACGCAAAATGTAATACGAGTATATTGTGTATGATTATTTTTTTATAACAACCGTCGTACGCAAAATGTAATAGGAATACATTGTGTATGATTATTGTTTATAACAACCGTCATACGCAAAATGTAATACGACTATATTGTGTATGATTATTGTTTATAACGACCGTCATACGCAAAATGTAATAGGAGTATATTGTGTATGATTATTGTTTATAACTACCGTCATACGCAAAATGTAATACGACTATATTGTGTATGATTATTGTTTATAACAACCGTCATACGCAAAAATATTGGCAATGGGTAAAATAGACGGCGTTGGCAGTGCTATATCATAATTTATTATAAAGTCTACTAATAATGCGAATAGTGGCATTGACAGTACCAATATAGTAATATTCACTAAGTCAGGAATGTTTTAAACCTGTAATATCCACAAAAATAAACTAAATGCTGCTCGAGGGTATAAACTATTAACATACCAAATTTTATCAAAATCCGTCCAATATATTCTGAGTGATTGAAGAACAATTTAATATACATACAGACACACAGAAATTCTAGAAACAGATTTTCTGGCATCTATTGTCATTCCGTACGACAAATCAATCACTTTTTTAAAAATATTTTATTAAAATTATAAATTTTAGTCTGTTACAATTATATATACACATTTACAAATTTAGGCACGGATTTGCTAAGCCTTTTCGTATCTTAAACCTATTTTAAATATGTAAGCTGTTGAATTAATTCAATGATGATTTTATATTTTTAAAATTTTTCGAGATTTCTTGTACTTATTCCTCTTTTAATGCAATATTTACTATATCATAAGTGTTAAAATTGAAAAATAAAGAAATATTTACTGAAACCGATCTTTTGAAATTGTTAAATGCTGATAAATTTACCGCGGATATTACCAAAATCAAATACAGTGCCTTTAAAACATGGCAACCTTGTTTATCGGTAGAAAACTTAGTGTGTCTGGTTTGGGACATTAAAATATTATGATGTAATATATATATATATATATATATATATATATATATATATATATATATATGTATATATATATACACACACATATATATATATATATATATATATATATATATATATATATATATATACACATATATATATACTTAAATATGGATATGTCATTTAAGCTATTAGTATGTCTCATTTTGTAGTGATTTTTTTACGTTTTGAATAGTTATTAAATAACAAAAAACCATTTCCATTTATAATACCAGTGAGGACAGAATGAATCTCTTGTCACATCCGTACTTCATTTTATGTCAAATATTTCAAACGATTCCGAACAAATTAGCAACGAAGTGAATGAAGTGTCGGGATATTTTCGATATATTCAGTTGATAGATCATTTTTTACATTGATCTTTATTTGGTATAGAATAAAAGAAAATTTGGCTGTGCTACGAAATTTTTCACGGTGTATTTTTATTTCCTTTAGATAAAACTTAATAAATATTTTATGAAAACAATATTATGATAAATGTCAAACTATATTAACTAATGGATTCAATTTAAAGTAACAATTACGTTATGTCTGTGAAGTCCTGTATTTGTGTAAAAACTTGTTTTCCATTATGTACTCAATATTCTGTATGAATGCATATTCATTGTTTATGAGTGCACACTCACAAAAATTACTTTCGAACTGGATGTCATATTCTTTCTAATAATATTATTCAATATTGGAAGATATACTCTTAACGTTATTATACGATTCTAGTAGAATTACTTAAACAGACTAAGAAAACATAAAACATTTTTAAAATACAATAAAGTAACAAGTCATTCCGTTGCGTATATAAACCAAATCGTTAACTCTCAAATTTTCCTAAAGCACCGTACGTCGGAAAAAGGATTCATTTGAAAATTACAAAGAGAACCGCTCTAAGTCGAAGAGAATCGATAAGACTGCGTTTGTCGTTCTTTAACATCGCTGACTCGAAAATATTCAGGTAATCTTGTTGTTGCTACAACGACACTTTTCATACGGAAAGTTAATTTTTGGTGGGTAATTAAGTGGAAAAAGAATATATAGAATACCAAAACACCGGCGTTTCGGAAGGAAAATTTACATAGATCTTTCCAAAAAATCATTTTATCTGCAAGATAATGGAACATGTGACCAAAGGTAAACAAGATATTCCAGTATCAGTAGTCCGGGGTAAATCAAATCGGTTCAGTCTGTGAGGTTTATTTTCCGCCTACAGTTCTGTTGCTGAGATTGATTAATAACTTTTAAGGGAAATACAATAACGAATGTAAACCCGTCACTCTTAATGAAGTTTGTTCAATGGACCTTTCAAGCTTACGATTTTTGGTAACTTTTAGATAAGATGAATCTAAAAAACCTGTCAAAAACAAGTAGAACTGACATCACGTCTGTTCCGTACAAATTTAAACACTCATAAAAAATCAAGGAAGCACAGTATTACACAACGTAAATATAATGCCTATTATATCTTTCACAGACATACAAACATATAATCCAATCCGATTTTCCCAACACTATTTTTTTCATGATTTTTAGCTTCGCAGTTTTGGAAATAAGGAGATAGTGGGAATACTTTACGTAAGGATATTTTTTTGGAATATCTTTTTAAATACGTAATTCTGAATTTCGGAACAGTTTTTGTCTTCCTTCTGACAAGCTCTTCCAGGTGATAATCTGCATAATATATGAAACAAAAAAATTAACATTTTATTTACCCACCTTAATTCCTGTATAAGTACCATAAAAATTAGTTAGTGCTAAATATATGAGTTAATAAGATTTATTATTATGATATGTTTCATATTTTTATGTCGCACCGTTTCTGAGAAAATCAGGTGTGAATATCGAAATATATTGCCTGTTAAATTTTTCATAGGTCTATATATATTTAAACAATTATGACATCTAGAATAATTTCTATACTATTTCTTCAATAATTGCGTGGGTTTCTAAAGACTCGTATTTCTTCATAATTTTAGATCGAATAGTTTTGGAAATTAAGGGATGGAAACCATTTTTTTGCATATTTTTCAGTATACCTCTGAAGAGGAAATACTTAAAGTTAAAAAAGGAAATATTTTGAGTCCCTTATAACTAGCGCTTTTAAATAATACCATGTATTACATATGGAATTAAAAAAATGAGTACTTAATTCGGCCCTCCTAAAATTTTCAGATGAATGCTTTTGATTTTCCATATATATGCGGGTTAATATATTAATTACCAGGCTAAATAGTTTCAACTTCAAGTGGTTTCTAAAAGAAATGGCTGTGACAGATAGACAGACAGGCCCATGAGCAATTTTATAAAGATTCAGCTTTTTCTTTTATGATACGGAATCCTAAAAAGTCGAATTATCTTAAGGGTTTAATCTGACCTAATTAAAAGTGTTTTAACTTTTAAATTGATAAACATTTTTTAACTGAGGTTTTAAATTCTCCTTCATTTTTAATCCATACACACGATTGTTTCAGATTTTTAAATGCATTTCAGTAATGTGGTTTATATTATGAAAGGTAAAATTTAATAATTTTCAAACAACATTTTGTTCTTTTTTATTTGAAAAATTCATAAAAAAACTCTAGGATTCTATTGCAATTCTATTCTCTTTCGGAGAACTTGTTTTTACAATTTCTGGATATATGAAAAATTAAGGCGCCCTACTTTTACCGATATTTTTATATGATGTCAATCTGTGCAAAAAGGTTAAGTAATTGTTATCAAAGGAAAGCGTTTTCTCTTCGACCTCAAGAAAGAATGCTGACTTGCTCAGGAGCAAGTGAACCTGTTTTTCCAGGATCTATATCAATTTAAATCTTTTTTCGCTGCCTTTGAGAAATCTTACGTTTACACCTGTGCGTTCCACATGACCATATAAAAACATGTTCCTCTCAATGGACGAGATAGGTCAGACAGTTTTATATCATTTCGCCATCGTTTATTGACCTTACTTAAATAATAGATGAAGTTCAACTAAGGCGAATACGTATAAATGCAAACCGAATTATTTGGATATGAGGTAATAATATTCGTTTTCTAAATATTCAAACTGAAATACGCAAATGGAAAGGAATAAAAACCTAATGGAGTAATAGAATATTTTTAATGTAATTAGAACATTAATTGAGTTTATTTTATATATTTTTTTCTTTATTTTATATTACTTTGACGGTGCACTTATTATGACACATATTGTGTTGTTTATTTTTTGATATTAATATCTTATTTGTTAAAATTGTGTGCCTTATGCATATGCAGAATACGCTCCAATGCCCGAGCAATTTCCTTTGTAATTTTCATTATTTAATGATATTGAATTGAAGTATCATGTTTTTAATTAATTAGTTTTTGTACATTAAATGTATTCAAAAATATTCATAAAAATATTTTCACATTTTCCTATTTTATTCTTCAGAAAAAAAAACTAAAATAGGGGATTAAAGATAGGTGTATGTAAGTACATATTTATTTTCAGATTAAAAGTATATTATATAACATATATAACATTTATATAAGAATTGAGATTGTGATTAGTGACGCGCCTCTTTGGGTAGGGTAAGCTATTGAGGGAGGCATATAAAAAAGAGAATATATATACGCACACACACAAACACACGTATATATATATATATATATATATATATATATATATATATATAAAAACACATAGATTTTTCGTATCAAATAATTTTCATGGGGTCCGGAGTAAATCAGAGCCAAAACTTTATGTTTATTTATGACTTATAATGTTTTATACGCGATAGCGAAACTATGTCAAAATCAATCCAACAAAACTCAAGTTATAAGCAGATTAGACAGAAAGACAGACAGACAGACAAAGGGCCGTTGCGTTTTATATTATCTTCACACAAAGAAATAAGTATTGAGATAATTTCTTTTGATCAATCATCGTTTGTTTTTTGCCACTTTATGTGTATGGTCTTGATCTTTGTACCGAAATGATACCAAAAGAAAATTTCATCCCCCTCCCCTAATATTTCTATAAATTAATTTTCGAGTATGAATAATTAGAATTTTGCGAGTTAATATGCTTCACCCGGATATCGAATTTCAAGTTTCTAAGTCGAACATTTTCTGAAAAAAACAGCTACGACAAATAGGCAAATGAACCGACACGTAACTAATCTTGCAAAGATATCCTTTATTTCATTTCGGGGGTACAAACCTAAAGCAACACACTTCTATAATAAAAATATTCTTTATTAAAAAATAAAATTTCTACCATAGAATTAAAAAATAAAATCTACAATGAGTAACTTGCCACTCGCAAGTGTGCTAAGGTTATGCATTATTTAAGACACGTTTTAACAGTTGTACTCTATACCAATGTGTTCTATTTTTATTTAGAACAAGTACGACAACAATATCTGTTTATGCTTTTTATCCTAAAAAAAGAAACAATAAATTAAATTTAAAATGGAGGATTATGATTACCGTGACCGCCTTATCTCAGTTCTCGCTTTTCAGGGCTTAACTGTCGTTTTTAAACTTGCTATTTTAAACTTTCCAATCTTCATTTCACTAAATCTTGTACGGATTGTTTTAATATATTTCTATCTTAAGTAAAACAGAAACATTAGACATTTTGTTAAATGGAAAATCTCATATACAAACTTAATATTCGCACTGGGAATTTAATTAAAAGATTTAAAATATTTGTTTCAAGTAACACGGTGGTTACAATAAGACTTTTCACTTTACTTTCAATATAATTTCGATTTCTTTGACGTCAAAAGAAAGTCGTATTTATTATAATTACTATAATATAATAAACAAGAAGTACATTCCGTTTGAGCTTTGCCAAAATCGGGTAATTATATTCTATCACATTTATTTCGTTAAAATTTGCTCAAAAGTTTTAATTTTTTCAATATCTAAATTTAGTTTCGTATTTAAAGCAAAAGATTTTACCTTCTAATATTGATCTAATTGTATTTGCTTGCGTCCATCGGACATTACCTATATATAAATCTATAAAGTAAACATCATACTAGTGAACCAGAAAAATTATGTATCAAAATTTTCAAGCTAGTCTATGTTGATAATTATATTACTTGGTCACGTACTACACAGAACCCTTGATGAAAAATTGATGATGTCCTTAACTCGCCAAAAAACTTTTGGATCAACGTAAATGTGAGCTAAAGGCGGGATAACCCCAAGTCGAAGCACTGTCCGTTCCAAAGTTCGGGATCCGTAATGTTTACCCGTCCAGCACGTTCATTACTAACCATGAATTATTCAACTTTTTTCATTTCATTATGTAATAAAAAATATACAAATCCATTGAATCATTCCATATCCACCTCAGCGTTACTACCTTCCAACCGATTCATTTTTTTTTTCACGAATTTTTTTTTTTTTAACGGATAAAGCTCCCAAAAATTTGAGTGTAGGCGGTTTTATTTCGTTCACAGCAGAGAGTATTTTTTTTACTTTTTCACGTGTCATTTCATTTTATTATATTCAAATTCATAAAACTTGCCGTAACGAAATTTTTATAATTTCCCTCATATTTGACGATGTTTCAAAAGAAATTTTCAGGATCTTGATATGTACAATTTTGTAGAATAAATACTGCCTTGAAAAGAATCTGAGAAGAAACACGGACTGCGCTATAACTTAAACGAATGTACAAAAGTGTTTTCTGTACTTAATTTTTTTCTATTATTTAAAGCAATTTAATTTTTTTTGTAACGTCTATGTATTAGGAAGTAAATTATAATTAAAAAACTAAAGTTTACGTTGGAAGAAGTGAAACATTTTTTAAGTGTTAATTTTTGTATTTAAAATATATTTCGATATTTACAGTGTCAAATTATTTAAAAACTTCTCAATACAGTGTACCATAAGTATGGAATGGAAAACGCATATTTAGAAGGTAAATATAAACCATGCAACATAAAAATTTATATTTTCCTGAAAATTGTATGATGTTTACTTTATAGATTTATATATAGGTAATGTCCGATGGACGCGAGCAAATACAATTAGATCAATATTATAAAGTAAAATCTTTTGCTTTAAATATGACACTAAATATAGACATTGAAGAAATTAAAACTTTTGAGCAAATTTTAACGAAATAAATGTGATAGAATATAATTACCCGATTTTGGCAAATCTCAAACGGAATGTACTTCTTGTTTATTATATTATCGTAATTATAATAAATACGACTTTCTTTTGATGTCAAAGAAATCGAAATTATATTAAAAGTAAAGTGAAAAGTTTTATTGTAACCACCGTCTTACTTAAAGCCCTTTAATTAAATATGCATTACGAATAATAAGTTTGTATATAAGATTTTCCATTTTACATAATGTCCAATATTTTTGTTTTACTTAAGATAGAAACATATTAAAGTAATCCGTACAAGATTTAGTGAAATGAAGAATTGGAAAGCTTAAAATAGCAAGTTTAAAAGCGACAGTTAAGCCCTAAAAAGCAAGAACTGAGATAAGGCGGTCATAGTAATCATAATTCCCCATTTTAATTTTAATTTATTGTTTCTTTTTTTTGGATAAAAAGCATAAACAGGTATTGTTGTCGTACTTGTTCTAAATAAAAATAGAACACATCGATATAGAGTATACGTATTAAAACGTGTCTTAAATAATGCATAACTTTAGCATAGTTGCGAGTGGCAAGTTACTCATTGTAGATTTTATTTTATTTTTTAATTTTATTATAGAAATTTTAATATTTATATATATGTGTTGCTTTAGGTTTGTACCTTCGAAATGAAAAAAGGAAATCTTTTCAAGGTTAGTTAAGTGTTGGTCCATTTGCTTGTTTGTCACAGCTTTTTTTTTTTTTAAATGTTCGACTTAGAAACTTGAAATTCGATATCCGCGTGAAGCATATTAACCCGCAAAATTCCAATTATTTATACTCGAAACTTAATTTTTTTATAGAAATACTTTTTTATAGAAATATTAGGGGATGAGGGTTGATGAAATTTTGTTTTGGTATCATTTCAGTATAAGGAGCAAGACACGAGGATTCCAAAATAATTTTTTGGAAAACTTTATGGAAGAAAGTATTAAGGAAGGTAATGAGAAATTCACTACATTTCTAAGCATGCATTTAAAAAATTATGTTAATATTTCTAAATAGTATAACAGGAGAACTATAAACGCTTAAAAGTTATAGATACTTAGGCCTCGTAACTAAATGATGCATTTGTAATAAAATTTAGAAAATACATTTAAAAAATTAATCGTTTTATTTACAATAATTATCTTTCATTTTAAGAAACGTTCACGTTATTAAAAAATAAAAATTTAATTTTGTCATTTTTATTTTACTTCACTTATTTTCGAAATCACTACATATTTTTCTTTTTTTGTTAAATTAAAATTCGATAAAATTTTTCATTTAAAGAATAAAAGTTCATTTGTGTTTTTCTTGAATAAAGGCTTAAAGTTCAAAATTTTGTTAGCAATCACACCCAACTGTTTCAGTAGAAAAAGAAAGTCATTATACGAAAAGATTACCGTACTTAAAATACTTATATTAAAATACTCATACTCGTCGTATTTGGTGAAATATTTATTCGTGAAATGCAAAGCAATACGCAATGAATATGTTATACAAAAGTATTGTCACTTACGAGTATTCAGATATTCGGTCTCTTATTTCGCGTACATTTTAGATATGAAATACCGGGAAATCCTACGTACAATATGCATGAATAAAAAGACAAAGCGGGGTATGGTTAAGCTGAAGATTATAAAGTAACCATTGTCCGAACGTCCGATCAGCCATACCATAAAAGTATTTAGTATTTTTACCGATGACAGTAAATACGTCTCACCTCCAATATTGGACAATAAATTTGAATAGTTGTTACGTATGGACGAAAAAAATTCGTTTGACTTTCATCTAACTTGAACGATTGTGATTGATTTTGGACTACGATACTATTTGCTTGTATTTACGTCAATGATGGTACTTGGAAAATTTTGCTCTTTCTGGATGTGTAATATTTGTACTTATCAGATCTGCTGATTCTGTTGTGTCGTCTCTCAAACAGGCGATGGGGCAAAATCAAGCTAGTAGTGAAACCATTAGAAGATGGATTGAAGCTTTTGGTAAAAAAATACGTCATCAAAATTGGCATCACAATAGGATGGATAATTAAATTTATTTTCAAATAAATTAAGTTACGACATTTATATAGTTTGGCTCTGAAATTACCCTCAAAATCCGACTTTTGCAAATGATCGACGGTAAAAAGGGACATAAGAGATATTAATGGATAAAGTGAGAAAAGAAAACTGGTCAAGTGATACTTGTGCGGACTAGGCCAATAACCGATCATAAGTTGTGGAAACGTAAAGAGAAAATAGATGTACAAAAGTGCATATTGAAATGCAGACGTATGGTAACCACCTCGGCTTACTTCATATACGAGGAAAATGTTAATAAAGATATTATATTATTATCGTACTTTGAATAAAATGACAAAGAGATATATAGTTTAATTTTATCTTTGTATTGTAAATTTTGAATAACTAATTATCCTTATGAATATTTCACTCCGTTTTTATCACGTTTTTACATGACCTCGTTTGGAAAAATCCTTTAACCTAAGAGAACGACGTACATAACAAAAGGTCATTACATCGTTGAGCATGGTCATTGACCGATATCCGGAAGCTGACCGGAACAAATTAAATACTTTCCCTTTTTAAGAACGTCGAGAATAATGTTATGTTTTTCATGTTTAATGTGTTATTTTATGTTTAAGGCACCGAAACTCATTATTACAGAATTTACAAAAATAAACGACGAACAATTGAATTTTCTGTTCATGAAATGGTTCTGCAAGTGGTTTTTTAACGATTGCTAACAATGGCAGCCTATGCCAAGATGACGTGAAGTAAGATTGTAATTGTGAGAATTATTCTGAATAAATGAGGCAATTTCTGAGAATGACCTTAAAATATTTAATAACCAAGAATGATTTCTTCATTACAGCACATTTGCCAACATAATAATCTGGCGACCATACCATAATAAATTCATAATTAATTTCTGGCGATTTAATGAATTGTCAAAAAACGTTATTCTAAAAACTATTTAATTATGTGCACTTAAATACTTTAAACCAATTAATAGAATATCGAAGTTGCTGGAGATTGATATGATATCGAAATCATTTTAGCGATTAATGGGTTGAAGGTTATTTACATATTTTATTTTAATTTCAAAACAGTATTAAATTGAATTTGGCGATTTGAAAGAGTTAAGGCAGTGAATTAGCCACATTGTTGACAGTAAAGTAATTAAAGATTTCAATAAGGGTACTAGAGTCGATATAGATATACAATACTTAAGTCAATTATGTAAAAAAGTTTTTCTCATAATGAGAAGAAAAGAACGCAGTGTTACTTTGGAACTGCCAGTAGCGAAAAAAGTTTTTGTATAATATATGTTTGTATAGAAAGTTCAAAGGACTTCAATAAACAGGCCTCCCTAAGGTTTGCTCCTCAGATTTGCTCCTCAGATTGAATAAAAAGAATTGTTGGCAAAAAGGTTTATTTAAATTTCTCATTTTCAGGTATCACTAAAGGTACATACACCATGAAAATTTTGAGGGGTGATTCTATTAAAATTTTCCGGAGAATTATTTTTATTCTGTATAAATATTGAATAAATTATAACAAAATATTCAACCGAAATAATGCATTGAAAATAAGGTTACTGAGAATTTATTATGTTGACTGGCTGTGGTCACTAACAACATTATATTTGAGTTAGACGAGGATATGTTTTTTTGATATTAATAAAGATCTGAGTTGTTTTCACTTAGTATTGAAAATGAAATATATTTATGATGTGGTATATATAAGAACTTATGAAATATGATGGGATCAGCTCATAAATTGTTCAAATAGTGCAAAAACCAAGTAAATTTTTACAGAAACCAGAAAAATATAAATAATGAGAGAAAAATATATCAGTATCGAGCAATACAACTTGACCTACTTTTTGAGAACATTTTCAATAACAGGTAATATTCAAATAAAATGTATTACTATATTATTTTCTTTTGCTTTCTTTATACAGTGTTTTGTTACATCGGTTTAGCAAGCCGGCTGCTATGGGTTTATGGAATCCATACATATAATACAACTGTAACAGAGTGAATTATTGACGTAGAAAATAGTTTATAGGAGTGATTGATTTAGCGTATAGAATGATAATAGAAGTCAGAAAACCCGTTTTTATGGTTTTTGTCCGTCTGTCGGTCTGTTGATTTGATCTTCAATCATTTAAAATCTAATCGGATTTTGTGAAATTTTGGTATGGTAATTTGTACCCTCAAGCAATATATTTATAAATAAGCCGCCGCTCGGTGAATATTGTGGTACTGGTACTGCCATCGCCATCTATGAGCGCTTTTAGTAAATTTAATAATACTTATAGACATATTACAATATGCTACTGTCAATGCCATGTAATGGTGTATTTTGTAACCTTATGCCCGTTGATATTGTAAAAATAGACAAATAAATAGAAATAAAAATAACCATTATTTCTAATAACTTTTCTTATTTAAAATTTCTCCCGAACGAAGTCACGGGCACAGCTGGCACAAAATAAAATGATGAGAAATAATATAAAAGCAATTAGATGATGCATTGTCTATAATTAGTTATGTAACTATCAGACATATATTTGGTATTAGTTTTTGATTAACTATAAGCCATATACTATCAGACATATATTTCGTATTAGCTTTTGATTAAGGCCGCCCAAATTAAAAAAAAAATCTTAAAACTTTTTTCTCATTAATACTGAATCATTATAATACGAATATCGTGCCATTTATTGACATGTTACAGCACTAATATTTTATTACTGGGTAGAAAACCTCGAATTTCATCCTACTAGAGTTATGCCATGTACCGAAATAATAAACACTGTTTATTGTCCCACTACATGAACTACACGTACTTCAATTTTAATACCGGTTCTTTGTTTGAATTTAAGGTTACTAGGCAACAAAAAAAATACATTTTACTCACATAATATTAGTTAACATAATGTTCCGAATACGAAATACATTAAAATGTGGCAACATAGCAATTGTTCGCGCTATTGATTATAAAGCAATTCACCTAATAAAAGTAAAAAACGATTTTGCTCGGGCTATTTCACCCACATTTCAACACCATAAATATAAATGATTGGCCGAAAGTAAAAAATAATTTCTATTTTTAAACAGTATCGTAACATACACAAATTAAATATTTCGTCTTTCAATTTTCCAAGGGCCTCAGCTATAGAGAAAACCATAAATAGAAAAAAGTAAATGCAACCCCAAAAGGGAGATAGTACTGGAGTGAAGACTTAACGTATCAGTGTACGAATTTTCAGTATATATGGTTAAAATTGAAAACTGTGCAGGAAGGAAAAGCCTTTCCGCCGTAATCTCTAGGGCGGCCGGAACCCGATTTGGATTAAATCCGCTTGTCGCTTAAGGATTTATTTTGACCTCAAATCTTTACAGTTACAGAAAAACGCAAAGTTTCTCTCACAATTTCCTTGTCGCGATTAATAATTAAAAAAAATATTTTTACGGTTCCCTAATATAATTTTGATTTCTTTTGCAGGTTATGCTATTACGACAGTTACTTTAAAACAAATATATAATACATGGTGTTCTGTGGATACTTGTAAATACAAATTGAATACTTTGCTATTTTATGTAAGGATTTTATAATCAAAATTGGTCTGAAATTTGTGCAGATCTGAAAATCGAAACAAGTTTTCCAATATATATGTATTTATATATACATACATATATACATATATACATACATATATATATATATATATATATATATATATATATATATATATGTATAATGAAGGCTCCTTATTTTTAGATGTGTATTTAAAATGTTTTTAACTTTTTTATTCATTTTCGTATTAAAAATCAGCTTTTAACTTTTTCACTTAAACAATTTAAAAATAAAATTGAACACTTTTGGATTTTACCTATATATTTAGGTAATCAAATTTTTTTTATTCAGGCTCTAACGTGTACTTTCATTAAAATAAAAATTCTTGGTGGCCATATAGAATTCTTCTAAATTTCTTGTATTTATTCTGGTTTTATGTTATTACTATATCTATTGATGTAGTTATATTTGTTTTATTATTGCTGCAATACAATTTTCAAACAAACAATTTTACTAGAAATGCATCTTTCTAGAAATATAAATTTTACTTAAGCTTGGGCAAGCACTCAAGGAGTATTATATTAAATGACAAAATAAAACATTTTATATATATCCAACTTATAAGCTGTGGCCAATATAAACGGGAAATAAAAGAACCAATAATCAAGTACTTTTTGTCTATACCAGCAATCTGTAAAATCATATTATATCGAATATCGATATAATATGATTTTACAGCGAATAGTGGGAAGTTTAGAATTTTATTCACATTCATTTTCCCCTTATCGTTTCGTTGATTTGTTTCTTGTTTGAAATTAAATGAAAGCTTTATTTCTCATTTTCGTCAGTACTCACGCACACACACGTACACGCACACACAAACAAATATTCACGTTATTTACACGACAGCAAAATAAAATTATTAAACAATAACCATTTCTGGAATTTTGTGTGTTTTTTGATTAACTTTAGCAAGATTAAAATCTATGTTGCCGATATTAAACCTCAAAATGTAATAAAAATGTAAGGAAATGTTGTGTAATAAATTTTTTTCGTTCACATCTTGTGAAAATTTCTACATTATGCTAAATAATAAGTTGAGTATAACGTTTTTTCATGCTACCTTCAAAACGGAATTGTAGTGTTTGCCCGTGCCTTCCAACAAATGTTCGTGTTATTTATATTCTACCTAAATATTTATGATTACACAATAACTGTTTCTGAAATTTTGTTTCTTTTTTGGTTAATTTTGACAAGACCGAAACCCACGCTAAGCCGATCTTAATTTTTAAATTTCTTTCGTTCACGTCTTGTTAAAATTATTGCATTATTCTAAATAATCATTTTAGTATATCGTCTTTAATGAACTCTTCAAAATGAAATTGTAGTAATTGTCCGTGATTTTAAAATACATTTTCACATTATGTACATGACACCCAAATATAAATAATTAAACAATAACTATTTTTAGAATTTTGTGCAACTTTGACAAATTTAAAATGTACGTTAAGCGGATATTAAAGCTCAAAACGAAATACAAATGGGTTTATGTTTAAATTTCTTTCGTTCTGATCTTGGTTCATTTTTTTCTTTTGCATCTTGTTAAAATTATGGAATTACGCTGAATAATAAATTTAGTACGTCCCCTTTTCGTGCACTCTTCACAATGAAACTGTATTATTTGTCCATGATTTTAAAACAAATGTTGACGTTAGTTACATGACAAATATAAATAATTAAACAATAACTATTTCTGAAGTTTTGGGTGTTTTATGTTTAACTTCACAAAATTAAAATCTACGCTTAGCGAATATTAAAGCACAAAATGTAATGTAAATGCGTTTATTTTTTAATTTTGCCACGGTTTCGTTCGGTAAGTATTTTTATGACACTTTTTTACCCACTAGAAACACGTAAAATGATGAAATGATTGAGAACTTTTTTAAATTGATTTTCCACAATACCGGAAATATTGTGCAATAAATTTTATCCCATTTATTGGTGAATTATGGTTTTTATTTTTTATTCATATGAAGTGTATATTATTAAATTATAATAAATTTAAATTATTTTATAAACTAATATGTTACATAAAATATGTATGTATCAATTTTGTAATGGTTTGTTGCAGAGTTTCTAGAGTTACATTAACAGATACCGTAATCGTATGATATTTTTAAAGGAAATCAAGCAACCCCTCACTTCGTATATTAGTGGAAACAAAGACTTCCGGTAGGATCATTCTTTTATCTTTGAGCGCAATAAAAATATCATTCACAAAAATAATATTATAGTAACAAACCATTTCGCTCAACTCACAAAATTTTCCGAGCGCTCCGTCCGTCGGAAAAAATGATCCATTTGGAAAATACAAAGAGAACCGCCGCAGGGCGGGAGCTCTTGGGTGGAAGAAAATAAATCATTTGGCACATATATCCTTAATATAACGGATAAGTGTGTAAAATCCTTAAGTAATTCATGGACAATATGCAGGACAGAAAGGATTTTCTATTCGTAATTTCTGGGGCGGATAGTAATCCGTTTCGGGGTATACCCGACTATCGGTCAAAGGAACTTTTTTGCTCAGTTTGGGTTATCTATCACGGGTTATGCCAGGCACTTGACCAAATAAAATCATTTTCCTTATGGTTTCACGAGAAAGTTTTTGGACCAGTGTAATAATAGTTATATGTGACTATTAATATTATTAGCTAATGTGACATATTAAATGGATGCGTACAAATACGGATTAGATCGATATGAGTGAAAATAAAATCTATAAGTTCGATTAAAAATTCCCTCGCTATAAGCAAGTTGAGTCGAGTTAAGTTTTGAGCAAGATGTAATCGAATATTTAGTAATAACATAATTCTCCATAGTTAGGGTTCTGTAGTAAAACCTAAATTACTAAGAGAATCGAAATTGAAGATGTCGGAATATTTTTCTTGGATTTTCAATTTTTGACAGGACGCGGCTTCTCTGGATCGCGGTTATCTTCACCATTCATAGCGCTACCAGCTCATTCGCACTCTAAGGCAAGTCTCATAAATATTAACTTAGCTAAATAATTTCGACACCTATTTTGACGTTTTACATACAAAAACGTGTTTTTTATATTCGACTTATAATGTTTTATACACGATAGCCAAACTATGTCTAAATAAAACCAATGAAACTCAAGTTATAAGCGAATAAAACGGAAAGACAGTCAAAGAGCCGTTGCGTTTTGTATTATCTTAACGCAAAGAAGTAAGTGTTAAGATAATTTTTTTTGACCAATCATCGTTTGCTTTTTGCCATTTTATGTATATGGTACTACACTCTGTGTAAGAGAGTTTTTTTATACACAGCATTGTGCACAGAAAAACTCTGTTAAATGTACGGGAGTAAAATGTCACAAAACCTTAACTGTGTTTGTAACTGAAATGCGGTTGTCGTTTAGAGAAAAAAAACCTCTCTGCTTCATGGGCACGACAAACTCACAACGTTTCTTTTTCACGTCCATTTCTGGCATTGAATTTGATTAATCGTGTGTTAAAAGAAAGATTTTTAAAACGGTTTATTTCAGATTCAATTCTGTAAAAATTTGCTTGAAGGTATACCAGCGTTTCAAATTATCAAAAGTTAGTAAAACACAGGTTAAAAAACTAGGCTGGAATACATTAACCATTAAAAGTGAATAAATTGTCATATTAATAGGTTTAAAATAAATAGACATTATTAAATATACCTGTAAACGATAATACTTTTATTAAATAAATAGCAAGTATTTGCTATGTCTGTTTTACGTCAAGCGTAAATCTGTAAAAATTAAATCGTTGATATATTACATAAGCTTGCTTATATTGGAAGTGAATTTTTCTTAAAAGACTTTATTTGAACGCGGTAATGTTTCAATCTAAAACTGGAAAATTAGCCGGATGTTTAAGGATAAAAAGAAATAGATTAATTGTTAACCTGAAGAGATGGAATAGCTCTGTTGGTATTAAATAAATTATTAAAAAAAATATTTTGTTGATCGTAAATAACATCTAAAGTAATTTATTTTAAATTTATACATAGGCCGACAGGGGGAAATCATATTCAATGTTCTATCAGGTATATTTCAATGAATTCATAGCTGTTGAGGAAAACCTATATATTAGTATTAGAAAATAATCTCGTTGAATATTTTTATTGAGTACAAGTAGTTTACATATATACAAAATATAGATTTATTTCTTTTATCCTAAAAAAAAACATTACATTGAAATTAAAAGGGGGGATTATGATTACTATGACTGCCTTATATCAATTCTTGCTTTTCAAAGCTTAACTAACTAAAGACTAATTTATTTTACCTTCTAAATAAGCGTTTTTCCATTCCATACTTGTAGGACACTGTTTAAGAAGTTTTTGAATAATTTAATACTGTGAATATCGAAACATGTTTTCAATTAAAAAATTAACACTAAAAAAATTGTTCAGTTCTTCTAAAGTAAACTTTGATTTTTTAATGAAAATTTAATTCATGATATATAGATGATTTAAAAAAAATTAAGTGATTTAAATAATAAAAAGAAATCATCCACAAATTAAGTATTGAGAATACCTTCGTAGATTTGTTTAAGTTGCGCTGCCCATGTGTTTCTTCACCGTTTATTTTCTAGGCAATATTTATTCTACAAAATTGTACACATACCCTAAAAACCCTGAAAATGTATTTTGAAACATCGCATCGTTTAAGAAAATTATCGTCAAATATAAGGGAAATTATACAAATTTCGTTAAGGAAGTTGTCATGCATTTGAATATAATAAAATGAAATTACACGTGAAAAGGTAAAAAGAACATTGCAACACCATACACTCCGCTGAAATAATAATATAGTAATAAACTAAAATAATAATATAGTAATAAACTAAACTATATAATAATATAATAATACTGAAATAAAATCGCCTACATTCAAATTTTTGAAAGCTTCATCCGTCAAAAAAATATCAATTCGTGAAAAAGAAATGAATCGGTTTATAAGGTAGTAACCCTGAGATGGATATGGAATGATTCAATGTATTTATATATTTTTTATAACATAATGAAATTAAAAAAAGTTGAATAATTCATGGTTAGTAATGAACGCGCTGGGCGGGAAAACATTACGATCGTGACCTTTGGGGCGGGCAGTGATTCGACTTGGGGTGATCCGGCCTTTAGCTCACATTTACGTTGATCTGAAAGTTTTTTGGCAAGTTACGGACATCATAAATTTTCCATCAAGGGTGTTTGTAGTACGTGACCAAGTAATATAATTATCAACACAGACTAGTAAGACAATTTTGATACGTATTTTTCCCGGTTTACTAGTATGATCTTTACTTTAAAGATTTATATAAAAATAATGTCCGATGGATGCGAGTAAATACAATTAAAATAGTAGTATGAGGTAAAATCTTTTCTTTTAAATATGTAAGCTAAATAAAGATACTGAACGAAATTAAAAGTTCTAATCAAATTTTAATGAAATAAATATGATAGAATATAATTACGCGATTACAGATAAGCTCAAAGGGAAGATACTTCTTGGTTATTATATTATCGTATTTATAATAAATACGACTTTCTTTTGACGTCAAAGAAATTGACATTATATTAAAAATACAGTGAAAAGTCTTATTGTAACCAACTTACTTAAAAAAAATATTTTAAATCTTTAATTAAAGTTTTAGTAAGTTTGTATATAAAGTTTTTCATTTTACGAAATGTCCAATGTTTTTTTTTTACTTTAGATAGAAACATGTTAAAATAATACATACAAGATTTAATGAAATGAAGAATTGGAAAGCTTAAAATAGCAAGTTTAAAAACGACAGTTAAGCCCTAAAAAGCAAGAACTGAGTTAAGGCAGTCATAGTAATCATAATTCCCCATTTTAATTTTAATTTATTGTTTTTTTAGGATAAAAAGCATAAACACGTGTTTTTGTGGTAATTGTTCTAAATGAAAATAGAAGCATTGCTATAGAATATACCTATTAAAACGTGTCTCAAATAATTTCAGGTGAGTATGTTTTATGGATAGTATTTAAGGAATAAAAAAGGTTTTGTGAGAGTATTTCATAATCTTAGTATATTTGCGAGTGGCAAGTTACTCATTGTAGATTTAATTTTTTTAATAAAGAATATTTTTATTATAGAAATGTGTTTCTTTAGGTTTGTATCATTTTAGAGCTCCGAAATGAAAAAAAAAATTAAATCTCTTTAAGGTTAGTTAAGAGTTGGCCCATCAGCCTGTTTGCTCCAGCTGTTTTTTGAAACCGTTTGACATAGAAAGTTGAAATTCGATATATGGGTGAAACATATTAACCCGCAAAATTTCAATTATTCATGCTCGAAAACCAAAAAATATAAATATTTAGTTCTCGTAATTGAGATAATAATTTAGAAAATGTATTAAAAAAAATTAATCCCATTATTTACAATAATTACTTTTAATTTTATAAAATGGGTCACATTATTAAAAAATAATTTTTTTTAATTATGTCTTTTTTATTATCCTTCAGTTATTTTTGAAATCACTTTATATATTTGTCTTTTTTATTTATTATGATTTTAAGTTTTTTTTCATAGTTATTATGCTTTAATATTCGATGAAAATGTTAATTTTAAGAATAAATGTTTATTTATGTTTTTCTTGAAGAAAGAAAAACATAAATAAACATTTATTCTTAAACTTAAAGTTTAGTATTTTTTAAGTAATGATTACTTAAAAAATACTCGACTGTCCTGGTAGAAAAACAGAAAGTCATTAGACGAAAAGATCACCGTACTTAAAACACTTCTTTTAAAATACTCGTACTCGTTTTTGGTAAATATTTGTTTGTGAACTGCAAAATTCAAAGCAATACTTAACGTATTGAATATATGTTATACAAAAGTATTTTAACTTACGAGTATTTAGATATTCGGTTCATCTCTTATATCGTGTACATTATAGATATGAAATACCGAGAAATCTTACGAACAGTATGCATGAATGACAAGACAGAGGGGTATGGTTATGATGTAGCCCAACCACAAAGTAACAATTATCCGAACGTCCGATCAGTCATACCATAAAAGTATTTAGTATTTTTACCGATGACAGTAAAGAAGCAACACCCTAATGTAGAACAATTCATTTAGAACAGTCGCTGCACTTGTACCTCACTTGAACGATCGCGATTGATTTTGGACTATGATTTGCCTGCGTTTACGTTAAGCTTGCTTCGCTCTTTGACTGCGACTTTGTATGCTATTTGGACAATTTTGCGCTTTTGTATATGTCATTTCTGTTCTTGTTTCTGCTGTGCCAGGTCTGATGATTATCGGGTGTTATCCTCAAACAGGCGATTGTGCGAAATCAAGCTTGTAGTGAAACCATTAGAAGATAGATTGAAGCTTGAGGTTAAAAAAATATGTCATCAAAATTGGCAGGACATTTAATACTGGCACCACAAGAGGCAGGAAAATTAAATTCACTTTCAAATAAATTAAGTTACGACATTTATATAGTTCCACTCCGAAATGACCCCCAGAATCCGACTGATCGATGGTAAAAAGGGACATATAAGATATTAATGGATAAAGTAGGAAAAGAAAAATGGTAAGTGCTGCTTGTGTGGACTAGGCTGAAAAATGATCTTATGTTGTGGAAACATCAAAAGAAAATAGATGTTCAAAAGAGTATATTGGAATACAGACGTGTGGTAACCACCTTAGCTTACTTCATATACGAGGAGAATGATAATAAAAACATTATATTATTATAAATCGTTTGACTGAATAAAATGACAAAGCGAAATTGAGTTTAATTTTATCTTTGTATTTGAAATTGTAAATGAGTAATTATTCCTATGAATATTTTACTCCGCTTTTTGTCACGTTTTTACATGATGTCGTTTGGAAAAATTCTTTAACGTACGAGAACGAAGTACGTAACAAAAGGTTATTACATCGTTGCGCGTGGTCATTGACCGATGTCCGAAAGCTGACCGGATCAAATTAAACAATTTCCCTTTTTAAGAACGTCGAGAACAATGTTATGTTTTATATGTTTAATGTGTTATTTTATGTTTGAGGCACCGAAACCCATTATTAGAGAATTTACAAAAATAAACGACGAACAATTGAATTTTCTGGTCACGAAATGGTTCTGCAAGTAGTTTTTTAACGACTATTAACAATGGCAGCCTATGCCAAGATAACCTGAAGTAAGATTGTAATTGTGAGCATTATTCTGAATAAATGAGGTAGTTTTTGAGAATGACCTTAAAATATTTAATAACCAAGAATGATTTCTTCTTTACAGCACACCTGCCAGCGTAACAATTTATTCATAATTAATATATGGCGATTTAATGAATTGCCTATAAACGTTATTCCAAAAACTATTTAATTATGTGCACTTAAATAGTTTAAACCAATTAATAGAATATCAAAGTTAATGGAGATTGATATAATATCGAAAGAATTTTAGCAATGAATGGGTTGAAGGTTACTTACATATTTTATTTTAATGTCAAAACAGTATTAAATTGAATCTGGCGATTTGAAAGAGTTAAGGTAGTGAATTAGCCACATTGTTGACAGTAAAGTAATTAAAGATTTCAATAAGGGTACTAGAGTCTATGTAGATATACAATACTTAAGTCAATTATGTAAAAAAGTTTTTCTCATAATGAGAAGAAAAGGACGCAGTGTTACTTTGGAACTGCCAGTAACGAAGAAAGTTTTTGTATAATATATGTTTGTATAACAAGTTCAAGGGACTTCAATAAACATACTGCCCTAAAATTTGCTCCTCAGATGGAATAAAAAGAATTGTTCGCAAAAAGGTTTATTTAAATTTCTCATTTTCAGGTATCACTAAAGGTACATAGACTATGAAAATTTTGAGGGGAGATTCTATTAAAATTTTCCGGAGAATTATTTTTATTCTGTATAAATATTGAATAAATTATAACAAAATATTCAACCGAAATAATGCATTGAAAATAAGGTTACTGAGAATTTATTATGTTGACTGGCTGTGGTCACTAACAACATTATATTTGAGTTAGACGAGGGTATGTTTTTTTGATATTAATAAAGATCTGAGTTGTTTTCACTTAGTATTGAAAATGAAATATATTTCTGATGTGGTACATAAAAGAACTTATGAAATATGACGGGATCAGCTCATAAATTGTTCAAATAGTGCAAAAACCAAGTAAATTTTTACAGAAACCAGAAAAATATAAATAATGAGAGAAAAATATATCAGTATCGAGAGATAAAACTTGACCTACTTTTTGAGAACATTTTCAATAACCGCTAATATTCAAATAAAATGTATTACTATATTATTTTCTTTTGCTTTCTTTATACAGTGTTTTGTTACATCGGTTTAGCAAGCCGGCTGCTATGGGTTTATGGAATCCATACATATAATACAACTGTAACAGAGTGAATTATTGACGTAGAAAATAGTTTATAGGAGTGATTGATTTAGCGTATAGAATGATAATAGAAGTCAGAAAACCTGTTTGTATACTTTTTGTACGTCCGTCGGTCTGTTGATTTGATCTTCAATTATATGATACCTACAAGACGGATTTTGATAAAATTTGGCATGGTAATTTGTACCCTCAAGCAATATATTTATAAAAAAGCCGTCGCTCGGTGAATATTATGGTATTGGTACTGCCATCGCCATCTATGAGCGCTTTTAGTAAATTTAATACTTATAGACATATTACAATATGCTACTGTCAATGTCATCTAATGGTGTATTTTGTAAACTTTATGCCCGTTTATATTGTAAAAATAGACAAATAAAGAGAAATGAAAATAACCATTATTTCTAATAACTTTTCATATTTCAAATTTCTCCTGAACGAAGTCACAGCTGGTACAAAATGAAATGATGAGAAATAATATAAAAGCAATTAGATGATGCATTGTCTATAATTAGTTATGTAACTATCAGACATATATTTCGTATTAATTTTTGATTAACTATCAGCCATATACTATCAGACATATATTTGGGATTAGTTTTTGATTAACTATCAGCTATACACTATCAGATATATATTTTGTGTTAGTTTTTGATTAAGGCCGCCCAAATTTAAAAAAAATCTTGAAACTTTTTTCTAATTAATACTGAATCGTTAAAATACGAATATCGTGCCATCTATTGACACACAAATTAAATTTATCATCTTTAAATTTTCCAAGGGCCACATCTACGAGGAAACCATAAATAGAAAAAAGCAAATGCAACCGCAAAAGGAAGATAGTACTGAAATGAAGACATTAAATCAGTTTACAAATTTTCAATATATATGGTTAAAACATAAAACTGTGCGGGACGGAAAAGCTTTTCCGCCGTAATTCTCTCAAATCTTTACTAGTTACAGAAAATCGCAAATTTTCTCTCACAATTTCCTTGTCATGAGTAATTATTAAAAAAAATGTGTTTACCGTTCCATAATATAATTTTGTTTTTTTTTGTAGGTTAGGTATTATGACAGTTACTTTAAAACAAATATATAATGGATGATGTTCTGTGGATAATTTGTATTTACAAATCGGATTATTTGAATAAAATATAAAATAGGTATTCCCTACGTTGCTATTATATGTACGGGTTGATTGATCTGAAATTTATGCAGATGTGAAAACCGAAACAACTTTTCGAATTTAAATAATGAAGGCTCCTTATTTTTAGATGTGAAAAAAGAAAATAAAAAAAAATTAAAATAATGTTTTTAACTTTTTCATCATTTTCGTGCTAAAAACCAGGTTTTAACTTTTTCACTTAAACAATTTGAAAATAAAATTGAACACTTTTGGATTTTACCTATATATTTAGGTAATAATTTTTTTTTATTAAAGCTCTCAAGTGTACTTCCATAAAAATAAACATTCTTTGTGGCAATATAGAATTCTTCTAAATTTCTTGTATTTATTCTGGTTTTATGTTATTACTATATCTATTGATGTAGTTATATTTGTTTTATTATTACTGCAATACCATTTTCAAACGAACAATTTTACTAGAATTACATCTTTCTAGAAATATAAATTTTACTTAAGCTTGGGCAAGCACTCATGGAGTATTATATTAAATAACAAAATAAAACATTTTATATATATCCAACTTATAAGCGGTGGTCAATATAAACGGGAAATAAAAGAACCAATAGTCAAGTACTTTTTGTTTATATCAGCACATTTGTACTCGATACCTCTTAATCGACACTTTTATTCATATGGGTACATTACAGCAGGTATCGTGTCGAATATCGATATAATATGATTTTACAGCGAATAGTGGACAGTTTAGAATTTTATTCAAATTCATTTTCCCCTTATTGTTTCTTGTTTGAAATTAAATGAAACCTTCATTTAAATTCTCGTCGGTATACACGCACACTCACACGCACAAACACAAACAAATATTCACGTTATTTACACGACAGCAAAATAAAATTATTAAACAATAACCATTTCTGGAATTTTGTGTGTTTTTTGATTAACTTTAGCAAGATTAAAATCTATGTTGCCGATATTAAACCTCAAAATGTAAGGAAATGTTGTGCAATAATTTTTTTTCGTTCACATATTGTGAAAATTTCTAAATTGTGCTAAATAATATGTTTAATACAACGTTTTTTCATGCTCCCTTCAAAATGGAATTGTAGTGTTTGCTCGGGATTTCAAAGAAATGTTCATGTTATTTATATTCTACCTAAATATTTATGATTACACAATAACTATTTCTGAAATTTCGCTTTTTTTTAACCCACGCTAAGCCGATCTTAAAGCTTAAATCTGGTACAATATGTTATTTTTTAATTTCTTTCGTTCACGTCTTGTTAAAATTATGGAATTATACTGAATAATAAATTTAGTATATCCTCTTTTCGTACACTCTTCAAAATGAAACTGTATTATTTGTCCATGATTTTAAAACAAGTATTCACGTTAGTTACATGACAAATACAAATAATTAAACAATAACTATTTCTGAAATTTTGGGTGTTTTGTGTTTAAATTCAACAAGATTAAAATCTACGCTTAGCGAATATTAAAGCTCTAAATATAATGCGAATCCGTTTATTTTTGAATTTTGGCACGGGTTTGCTCGGCAAGTATTTTTTTGACACTTTTGTACCTACTAGAATTAGGTAAAGTGATGAAGTGATTGACTGAGAACTTTTTTAAATTGATTTTCCACAATACTGGAAATATTATGCAATAAATTTTATGCCATTTATTGGTAACGAATTATGGTTTTTTTTTATTCAAATGAAGTGTTTATTTTTAAATTATAATAAATTTAAATTATTTTATAAAGTAATATGTTACATAAAATATGTGTGTACTCAATTTTGTAATGGTTTGTTGAAGAGTTCATTGCAACATACAGACAACATATGCATTTGTAATATCAATAAAAAGATGTGTCTCGTATCATAATCTGTACTTTGTTTCATGTCAAACACCTGAAAAGGGTATAAGAACACAAACGAACACAGGAAGTATCAGAAGTTTTGTATTTATTAAATTGATAGATTGGTTTATTCTATCAATCTTGTTTTAGAACAGAATTAAAGAATATTTGACAGTGGATAAATTGTTCTACTAAAATGTTCATCTTATATATTCATCATTTTTCTCTCATTAACTGATGAATACATCTTATGTATTCATCAGTTAATGAGTTTACCACATTTATTTTCAATTATCATGTATGTAAAGAATAATAAATTTCCTATTTTACAATATTGCTATTATATAAAAATAACTTTTACATATTTATATAAAACCTTATTTGTTTGTTATAATAAGTCACATATACTAAATAGTAGATTTACATTAACAGATGCCGTAATCGTATGATATTTTTAAAGGAAATCAAGCAACCCCTCACTTTGTATAATAGTGGAAACAAAGACTTCCGGTAGGATCATTCTTTTATCTTTGAGCGCAATAAAAATATCATTCACAAAAGATAATATTACGGTAACAAACCATTTCGCTGTGTATGAAAATGAATTCGTCGACTCACATAATTTTCATAGAGCTCCCTCCGTCGGAAAAAACGATCCATTTGGAAAATACAAAAAGAACCGCCGCAGGGCGGGAGCTCTTGGGTGGAAGCAAATAAATCATTTGGCATATATATCTTTAATATGACGGATAAATGTGTTAAAACGTTAAGTAATTCATGGACAATATGCAGGATAGAAAGGATTTTCTATTCGTAATTTCTGGGGCGGATAGTGATCCGTTTCGGGGTATACCCGTCTATCGGTCAAAGGAACTTTTTTGCTCAGTTTGGGAAATCTTACGTTATCTATCACGGGTTATGCCAGGCACGTGACCAAATAAAATCATTTTCCTTATGGTTTCACGAGAAAGTTTTTGGACCAGTGTAATAATAGTTACATGTGACTAGTAATATTATTAGCGAATGTGTCTGGACATATTAAATGGATGCGTACAAATACGGATTAGATCGATATGAGTGAAAATAAAATCTATAAGTTTGATTAACAATTCCCTCGCTATAAGCAAGTTGAGTCAAGTTTTGAGCAAGATATAATCGAATATTTAGTAATAACATAATTCTCCATAGCACATCCGCACTCTAAGGCAAGTCTCATAAATATTAACTTAGCTAAATAATTTTCACACCTATTCCAACGTTTTACATACAAAAACCTGTTGTTTATATACGACTTATAATGTTTTATACATGATAGCCAAACTATGTCAAAATCAAACCAATGAAACTCAAGTTATAAGCGAATAAGACAGAAAGACAGACAAAGGGCCGTTGCGTTTTATATTAAGTTAACACAAAGAAGTAAGTGTTAAGATAACTTCTTTTGACCAATCATCGTTTGCTTTTTGCCATTTTATGTGTATGGTACAACACTCTGTCTAAGAGAGTATTTCTACACACAGTATTGTGTATAGAAAAACTCTGTTATGTGCTCGGGAGTAAAATGTAATAAAACCTTAACTGTGTTTGTAACTGAAATGCGGTAGTCGTTTAGAGAAAAAAACCTCTCTGATTCGTACGCACGACAAACTCACAACGTTTCTTTTTCACGTCCATTTCTGGCGTTGAATTCGATTAATCGTGTGTAAAAAACAAAGATTTTTACAGCGATTTATTTCAGATTCAATTTTGCTTAAAAATTCGCTTGAAGGTATGCCAGCGTTTTAAATTATCAAAAGTTAATAAAACAAAGGTTATAAAACTAGGCTAGAATACATTAACCATTAAAAGTGAATAAATTGTCATATTAATAGGTTTAAAATAAATGCATCCTAAAAAATAAAAAAGCACACACAAGTGACATTATTAAATATACCTGTAAACGATAATACTTTTATTAAATAAATAGCAAGTGTTTGCTATGTCTGTTTTACGTCAAGCGTAAATCTGTAAAAATTAAATCGTTGGTATATTACATAAGCTTGCTTAAATTGGAAGTGAATTTTTCTTAAAAGACTTTATTTGAACGCGGTAATGTTTCAATCTAAAACTGGAAAATTAGCGGGATGTTTAAGGAGAAAAAGAAATAGCTTAATTGTTAACCTGAAGAGATGGAATAGCTCTGTTGGTGTTAAATAAATTATTTTTAAAAAATATTTTGTTGATCGTAAATAACATCTAAAGTAATTTTATTTAAATTTATACATGGGCAGGCAGGGGGAAATCAAACTCAAATTTCTGTCAGGTATATTTCAATGAATTCATAGCTGTTGAGGAAAACCTATATATTAGTATAAGAAAATAATCTCGTTGAATATTTTTATTGAGTACAAGTAGTTTACATATATACAAAATATAAATTTATGTCTTTTATCCCAAAAAAAAAATACATTAAAATTAAAAGAGGGGATTATGATTAGTATGACTGCATTATATCAGTTCTTACTTTTCAAAGCTTAACTATATAAAGACTAATTTATTTAACCTTCTAAATAAGCGTTTTTCCATTCCATACTTATAGGACACTGTTTGAGAAGTTTTTGAATAATTTAATACTGTGAATATCGAAACATGTTTTCAATTAAAAAATTAACACTAAAAAATTGTTCAGTTCTTCTAAAGTAAACTTCGAATTTTTAATGAAAATTTAATTCCTGATATATAGATGATTTAAAAAAAATTAAGTGATTTAAATAATAAAAAGAAATCACCCGCCAAATGAGTATAGAGAATACCTTCGTACATTTGTTTAAGTTATAGCGCTGCCCATGTGTTTCTTCACCGTTTATTTTCTAGGCAATATTTATTCTACAAAATTGTACACATACCCTAAAAACCCTGAAAATTTATTTTGAAACATCGCATCGTTTAAGAAAATTATCATCACATATAAGGGAAATTATACAAATTTCGTTAAGGCAAGTTTCATGCATTTGAATATAATAAAATGGAATGACACACGAAAAGGTAAAAAGAACATTGCAATGCCATACACTCCGCTGCGTACTGAAATAAAATCGCCTACATTAAAATTTTAGGAAGCTTCATCCGTCAAAAATAAATCACTTCGTGAAAAAGAAATGAATCGGTTGGAAGGTAGTAACCCTGAAATGGATATGGAATGATTCAATGTATTTATATATTTTTTAAAAAATAATGAAATGAAAAAACTTGAATAATTCATGGTTAGTAATAAACATGCTGGGCGGGAAAACATTACGACCGTGACCTTTGGGGCGGGCAGTGATTCGACTTGGGGTGATCCGGCCTTTAGCTCACATTTACTTTGATCCGAAAGTTTTTTGGCGAGTTACGGACATCATAAATTTTCCATCAAGGGTTCTGTGTAGTACGTGACGAAGTAATATAGTTATCAACACAGACTAGCTAGACAATTTTGATACATATTTTTCCCGGTTCACTAGTATGATCTTTATTTTATAGATTTATATAAAAATAATGTCCGATGGATGCGAGTAAATACAATTAAATTAGTAGTATGAGGTAAAATCTTTTCTTTTAAATATGTAAGCTAAATAAAGATACTGAACGAAATTAAAAGTTCTAAGCAAATTTTAATGAAATAAATATGATAGAATATAATTATCCGATTACAGCCAAGCTCAAAGGGAATATACTTCTTGGTTGTTATATTATCGTATTTATAGTAAATACGACTTTCTTTTGACGTCAAAGAAATTGATATTATATTAAAAATAAAGTGAAAAGTCTTATTGTAACCACCAACTTACTTAAAACAAATATTTTAAATCTTTAATTAAAGTTTTATAAAGTTTGTACATAAAGTTTTTATTTTACAAAATGTCCAATGTTTTTTTTTTACTTTAGATAGAAACATATTAAAATAATACGTACAAGATTTAATGAAATGAAGAATTGGAAAGCTTAAAATAGCAAGTTTAAAAATGATAGTTAAGCTTTGAAAAGCAAGAACTGAGATAAAGCAGTCATAATAATCATAATTCCCCATTTTAATTTTAATTTATTGTTTTTTTAGGATAAAAGCATAAACACGTGTTCTTGTGGTAATTGTTCTAAATAAAAATAGAAGACATTGCTATAGAATATACCTATTAAAACGTGTCTCAAATAATTTCAGGTGAGTGTTTTATGGATAGTATTTAAGAAATAAAAAAGGTTCTATGAGAGTATTGCATAATCTTAGTATATTTGCGAGTGGCAAGTTACTCATTGTAGATTTTATTTTGTTTTTAATAAAGAACATTTTTATTATAGAAATGTGTTGCTTTAGGTTTGTATCATTTTAGAGCTCCGAAATGAAAAAAAAGAATGAAATCTCTTTAAGGTTAGTTAAGTGTCGGTCCATCCGCCTGTTTGCTACAGCTGTTTTTTTTTAAATCGTTTGGCATAGAAACTTGAAATTCGATATATGGGTGAAACATATCAACCCGCAAAATTTCAATTATTCATGCTCGAAAACCAATTTGTAGAAATATTAGGAGAGGGGGATGAAATTTTCTTTTGGTGTCATGTCAGTACAAAAAAATCCAAAAAATTTTTTGGGAAATTTTCGCAAGATTGTTTTGAAGATATTGCTGAAAATATTGGCTAAAAAAAGATTCTTTACATCCGAAACGGCTAAAGCCAAAATTACGAAAAAATCTACTTTAACAAAATTTTTCCCAAAGTTTACTGTAGGTATTGAAAATTCACATTTCTATGCATGCAAAAAATCTGCTAGGCAATTCATTTAAAACATGATGTTAATATTTCTAAATAGTATAACAGAAGTTTATAGTTTGTAGTAGAAGACGTTTATAGTTCACGCTTAAAAGTTATAAATACTTAGGACTCGTAATTGAGATAATAATTTAGAAAATGTATTAAAAACAATTAATCCCGTTATTTATAATAATTACCTTTAATTTTATAAAATGGGTCACATTATTAAAAAAATAATTTTTTTTAATTATGTCTTTTTTATTATCCTTCAATTATTTTTGAAATCACTTTATATATTTATCTTTTTTAATCATTATGATGTTAAGTTTTTTTTCATAGTTATTATGCTTTAATATTCGATGAAAATTTTCATTTTAAGAATAAATGTTTATTTATGTTTTTCTTGAACAAAGACTTAAAGTTTAACATTTTTTAAGTTATCATACTCAACTGTTCTGGTAGAAAAAAGAGAAAGTCATTAGACAAAAAGTTCACCGCACTTAAAATACTTCTTTTAAAATACTCGTACTCGTCTTTGGTAAATATTTGTTCGTCAACTGCAAAATTCAAAGCAATACTTAACGTATTGAATATATGTTATACAAAAGTATTTTAACTTACGAGTATTTAGATATTCGGTTCGTCTCTTATATCGTGTCCATTATAGATATGAAATACCGAGAAATCTTACGAACAGTATGCATGAATGACAAGACAAAGAGGGGTATGGTTATGATGTAGCCCAACCACAAAGTAACAATTATCTGAACGTCCGATCAGTCACACCATAAAAAAATTTAGTATTTTTACCGATGACAGTAAATAAGCAACACCCTAATGTAGAACAATTAATTTAGAACAGTCGCTGCACTTGTACCTCACTTGAACGATCGCGATTGATTTTGGACTATGATTTGCCTGTGTTTACGTTAAGTTTCCTTCGCTCTTTGTCTGCAACTTTGTATGCTATTTGGACAATTTTGCGCTTTTGTATATGTCATTTCTGTTCTTGTTTCTGCTGTGCCAGCTCTGATGATTATCGGGTGTTATCTCTCAAACAGGCGATTGAGCGAAATCAAGCTGGTAGTGAAACCATTAGAAGATAGACTGAAGCTTGAGGTTAAAAAAATATGGCATCAAAATTGGCAGGACATTTAATACTGGCATCACAAGAGGCAGGAAAATTAAATTCACTTTCAAATAAATTAATTTACGACATTTATATAGTTCCGTTCCGAAATGACCCCCAGCATCCGACTGATCGATAGTAAAAAGGGACATATAAGATATTAATGGATAAAGTAGGAAAAGAAAAATGGTAAGTGCTGCTTGTGTGGACTAGGCTGAAAAATGATCTTATGTTGTGGAAACATCAAAAGAAAATAGATGTTCAAAAGTGTATATTGGAATACAGACGTGTGGTAATCACCTTAGCTTACTTCATATACGAAGAGAATGATAATAAAGACATTATATTATTATAAATCGTATGACTGAATAAAATGACAAAGAGAAATAGAGTTTAATTTTATCTTTGTATTTGAAATGGTAAATGAGTAATTATTCCTATGAATATTTTACTCCGCTTTTTGTCACGTTTTTACATGATGTCGTTTGGAAAAATTCTTTAACGTACGAGAACGAAGTACGTAACAAAAGGTTATTACATCGTTGGGCGTGGTCATTGACCGATGTCCGAAAGCTGACCGGATCAAATTAAACAATTTCCCTTTTTAAGAACGTCGAGAACAATGTTATGTTTTATATGTTTAATGTGTTATTTTATGTTTGAGGCACCGAAACCCATTATTAGAGAATTTACAAAAATAAATGACGAACAATTGAATTTTCTGCTCACGAAATGGTTCTGCAAGTAGTTTTTAACGACTACTAACAATGGCAGCCTATGCCAAGATAACGTGAAGTAAGATTGTAATTGTGAGCATTATTCTGAATAAATGAGATAGTTTTTGAGAATGACCTTAAAATATTTAATAACCAAGAATGATTTCTTCTTTACAGCACACCTGCCAGTGTAACAATTTATTCATAATTAATATCTGGTGATTTAATGAATTGTCTATAAACGTTATTCTAAAAATTATTTAATTATGTGCACTTAAATAGTTTAAACCACTTAATAGAATATCGATGTTGATGGAGATTAATATAATATCGAAAGAATTTTAGCGATGAATGGGTTGAAGGTTATTTACATATTTTATTTTAATGTCAAAAGTATTAAATTGAATCTGGCGACTTGAAAGAGTGAAGGTAGTGAATTAGCCACGTTGTTGACAGTAAAGTAATTAAAGATTTCAATAATGGTACTACAGTCTATATGTACAATACTTAAGTCAATTATGTAAAATGGATTAAGATAACGGTTGTTTCCCTAAAAAGTTTCTTTCTCATAATGAGAAGAAAAGGTCGCAGATACTAGAGTTACTTTGGACCTGCCAGTAACGAAGAAAGTTTTTGTATAATATATGTTTGTATAACAAGTTAAAGGGACTTCAATAAACATACCGCCCTAAAATTAGCTCCTCAGATTGAATAAAAAGAATTGTTCGCAAAAAGGTTTATTTAAATTTCTCATTTTCAGGTGTACAAAGACCATCAAAATTTTGACGGGAGATTTTATTTAAATTTTTTAGAGCATTGAAAATAAGGTTACTGAGAATTTATTATGTTGACTGGCTGTGCAACCACTAGCATTATATTTGAGTTAGACGAGGGTATGTTTTTTTCATATTAATAAAGATCTTCTGAGTTGTTTTTATTTAGTATTGGAGATGAAATATTAATAATATATAAAGAACTTATAACATATGATCGGATCAGCTCAGAAATGGTACAGATAGTGAAAAAACCAATTATATTTTTACAGAAAACAAAAAAATATAAATAATGAGAGAAAAATATATCAGTATCGAGGGATAAAACTTAACCTATTTTTTTGCGAATATTTCCAATAAGCGTTAATATTCAAATAAAATGTATTACCATCCTATTTTCTTTTGCTTTCTTTATACAGGGTTTGGTTACATCGGTGTAGCAAGCCGGCTGCTATGGGTTTATGGAATCCACACATATAATACAACTGTAACAATGTAAATTATTTACATAGAAAATATTTTAAAAGAATGATTGATTTAGCCTATAGAATGATAATAGAAGTCAGAAAACCTGTTTGTATAATTCTTGTCCGCGTGTCTGTCTGTGGATTTGTTCTTAAATCTTGTGAAATCTATAAGAAGTATTTTGATGTAATTTGGTAGGGTAATTTATACACTCGAGTAATATATTTATAAAAAAGCCGCCGCTCGGTGAATAGTATGGTATTGGTACTGCCATCGCCACCTATGAGCGCTTTCAGTAAATATTATATTTATAGACATATTACTATAAGATACTGTCAATGCCATCTAATGGCGTATTTTGTATTATAAAAATAGACAAATAAAGAGAAATGAAAATAACCATTATTTCTAATAACTTTTCATATTTCAAATTTCTCCCGAACGAAGTCACGGGCACAGCTGGTGCAAAATAAAATGATGAGAAATAATAAAAAAGCAGTTAGATGATGCATTGTCTATAATTCGTTGTGTAACTATCAGACATATATTTCGTATTAATTTTTGATTAACTATAAGCCATATACTGTCAGACATATATGTCGTATTAGTTTTTGATTAACTATAAGCCATATACTATCAGGCATGTATTTTGTACTAGTTTTTGATTAACTATAAGCCATATACTATCATACATATATTTCGTATTAGTTTTTGATTAAGGCCGCCCAAATTAAAAAAAAATCTTAAAACTTTTTTCTCATTAATACTGGATCGTTAAAATACGAATATCGTGCCATCTATTGACATGTCGAATATTATTGTACCAATTTGTACGAATATCGTGCCATCTATTGGCACTAATATTTTGTTACTGGGTAGAAAACCTTGAATCTCATTCTACTAGAGTTATGCCATATAGCGAAATAATAAATACTGTTTATTATTCCATTACATGAAATACACGTACTGCAATTTTAATAGCGGTTCTTTGTTTAAATTTAAGGTTACTAGGCAACAAAAAAAAATTATACTCACATAATATTCGTTAAGGTAATATTACGAATACGAAATACATTGAAATGTGGCAACATAGCAATTGTTCGCGCTATTGATTATAAAGCAATTCACCTAATAAAAGTAAAAAAACGATTTTGCTCGGACTATTTTACCCACACTTCAACACAATAAATATAAATGATTGGCCGAAAGTAAAAAATAATTTGTATTTTTAAATATCGCAACATACACAAATTAAATATTTCGTTTTTCAATTTTCCAAGGGCGTCTTCCATAGGGAAAACCATAAATAGAAAAAAAGTAAATGCAACCCCAAAAGGGAGATAGCAGTAGAAGAATTAACGTATCAGTGTACAAATTTTCAGTATATATGGTTAAAATTGAAAACTGTGCGGGAAGGAAAAGCCTTTCCGCCGTAATCTCTAGGGCGGCCGGAACAAGAATTGGATTAAATCCGCATGTCGCTTAAGGATTTACATTGACCTCAAACCTTTATAGTTACAGAAAAGCGCAAATTTTCTCTCACAATTTCCTTGTCGCGATTAATAATTAAAAGAAATATTTTTACGGTTCCCTAATACAATTGTGTTTTTTTTTGGTACCTAACCTGCAAAAGAAAAACGACAGTTACGTTAAAACAAATATATAATGGATGATGTTCTGTGAATACTTGTTAATACAAATTGAATTATTTGAATATAACAGATAAAATAGATGTTCCCTACTTATTGCTATTATATATACGGGTTTTTTGTAATCAAAATTAATCTGAAATTTGTGCAGATGTGAAAATAGAAACAACTTTTCCAATATATATAATGAAGGCTTCTTATTTTTAGGTATTTTAAATATTTTTAACTTTTTCATCATTTTTGTAATAAAAACCTGCTTTTAACTTTTTCACTTAAACGATTTGAAAATGAAATTGAACACTTTTGGATTTTAGCTATATATTTAGGTAATCATTTTTTTTATTCAAGCTCTAAAATGTACTTTGATGAAAATAAAAATTCTTTGTGGCAATATAGAATTCTTCTAAATTTCTTGTACTTATTCTAGTTTAATGTTATTACTAAATTTATTGTTGTAGTTATATTTGTTTTATTCATTAATGCAATGCCATTTTCAAACAAAAAAAATTATCCCAAAATACGTTTCTAGAAATATAAATTTTACTTAAGCTTGGATAAGCAATAACTGAGTAATTTATTAGATAACAAAATAAAACATCTTATCGATATCCAACTTATAAGCTGTGGCCAATATAAAAGAGAAATAAAAAAACCAATAGACAAGTATTTTTTGTCTATACCAGCACATTTGTACTCGATACCTCTTAATCGACACTTTTATTCATATAAGTACTTTACAGCAGGTATCGTGTCGAATATCGATATAATATGATTTTACAGCGAATAGTGGGAAGTTTAGAATTTTATTCACATTCATTTTCCCCTTATTGTTTCGTTGGTTTGTTTCTTGTTTGATATTAAATGAAAGCTTCATTTAAATTCTCGTCGGCACACACGCACACTCACACACACACGCACGCGCACACACACGAACAAATATTCACGTTATTTACAAGACAGCAAAATAAAGTTATTAAACAATAACCATTTCTGGAATTTTGTGTGTTTTTTGATTAACTTTAGCAAGATTAAAATCTATGTTGCCGATATTAAACCTCAAAATGTAATAAAAATGCGTTTATTTTTAATTCTTTTCGTTCACATCTTGTGAATATTTCTAAATTGTGCTAAATAATAAGTTTAATACAACGTTTTTTCATGCTCCCTTCAAAATGGAATTGTAGGGTTTGCCCCTAGCTTTCAAACAAATATTCATGTTATTTATATTGTACCTAAATTTTTATGATTACACAATAACTATTTCTGAAATTTTGTTCCTTTTTGGTTAATTTTGACAAGATAGAAACTCACGCTAAGCCGATATTAAAGTTTAAAACCTGATACAAATACGTTTATTTTTAAATTTCTTTCGTACACGTTATGTTAAAATTATTGCATTACTCTAAATAATCAGTTTAATACATCGTCTTTCATGCACTCTGAAAAATGAAATTGTAGTAATTGTCCGTGATTTTAAAATAAATTTTCACATTATGTACATAACACCTAAATTTTAAAATATACGCTAAGCGGATATTAAAGCTCAAAACGAAATACAAAAGGGTTTATGTTTAAATGTTTTCGTTCTGATCTTGGTTTATTTGTTTTCTTTTGCAACTTTCAAAATTATGAGGTTGTAGTGAATAATCAATTTAGGACATCCTCTTTGCGTGCACTCTTCAAAATGAAACTGCATTTTCTGTCTATGATTTGAAAACGAATATCCACGTTAGTTACATGACAAATATAAATAATTAAACAATAACTATTTCTGAAATTTTGTGTGTGTTATGTTTAACTTCAACAAGATTATAATCTATGCTTAGCGAATATTAAAGGACAAAACGTAATTGAAATGAGTTTATTTTTGAATTTTTATGCGAGCTTTTTTTATTATTTACTGAAAACATTTTAATTTCGATTTACCATAATATTGTGCAATAAATTTTATTACATTTATCGATAACAAATTATGGTTTTTAATTTTTTCATGGGAAATTTTTATTTTTAAATTATATTAAATTTAAATTATATTATATAATATGTTACATAAAATATGTATGTACTCAATTTCGTAATAATTTCTTACAGAGTTCTTTGTAACATACAGACAACATATGCACTTTTAATATCAGTAAGAAGATGTATCTCGTATCATATTCTGAACTTTGTTTCATCACAAAAGGGTTCAAAAATACAAAAGAGCACTGGAAGTATCAGTATGTTTAGTATGTATTAATTTGATAAATTGTTTTATTCTATCTATCTTATTTTGGTATAGAATTAAAGAATATTGATTGTGGAGAAATTGTTCTACTAAAATGTTCACCTTAGATATTCATCATTTTTGGATAAATCCTCTTACAGTTAATGAGTTTTTCTAAAATTTACTATTTTACAATATTGCTATTATATAAAAATCCTAATAAAAACAATTATTTTTACATACTTATCTATAACCTTATTTGTTTGTTATAATAAGTCACATATTCTAAATAGTAGAGTTATATTAACAGATGCAGTAATCGTATGATATTTTTAAAGGAAATAAAGTATCTACTCACATCGTATAATATTTTTATATATTACTTTATTTCGTTTAAAAATATCATACGATTACTGCATCTGTTAATATAACTCTACTATTTAGAATATGTGACTTATTATAACAAACAAATAAGGTTATAGATAAGTATGTAAAAATAATTCTTTTGTATTAGGATTTTTATATAATAGCAATATTGTAAAATAGTAAATTTTATAAAAACTCATTAACAAAGACTTCCGGTAGAATTATTCTTTTACATTTGAGTACAATAAAAAGATCATTCACAAAAAATTATATTACAGTAACAAATCGTTCCGCTGTGTATGCGAATGAATTCGGCAACTCACAAAATTTTCCGAGATAATAAGTCACATATTCTAAATAGTAGAGTTATATTAACAAATACAGTAATCGTATGATATTTATAAAGGAAATAAAGTAACTACTCACATCATATAATAGTGAAAACAAAGACTTCCGGTAGAATTATTTCTTTACATTTGAGTACAATAAAAAGATCATTCACAAAAAATAATATTACAGTAACAAATCGTTCCGCTGTGTATGCGAATGAATTCGTCAATTCACAAAATTTTCCGAGATAATAAGTCACATATTCTAAATAGTAGAGTTATATTAACAAATACAGTAATCGTATGATATTTTTAAAGGAAATAAAGTAACTACTCACATCGTATAATAGTGAAAACAAAGACTTCCGGTAGAATTATTTCTTTACATTTGAGTACAATAAAAAGATCATTCACAAAAAATAATATTACAGTAACAAATCGTTCCGCTGTGTATGCGAATGAATTCGTCAACTCACAAAATTTTCCGACAATTTCGTCCTTCGGAAAAAAGGATCCATTTGGAAAATACAAAGAGAATCGCCGAAGGGTGGGAGCTCTTGGGCGGAAGCAAATAAATCATTTGGCACATATTTCCTTAATATGATGGATAAATGTGTAAAAACGTTAAGTAATGGACAATATGCAGGACGGAAAGGATTTTCTATTCATGACTTCTGGGGCGGATAGTGACCCGTTTCGGGGTATACCCGTCTATCGGTCAGAGGAACTTTTTTGCTCAGTTTGGGAAATCTTATGTTATCTATCACGGGTTATGCCAAGCGAGTGACCAAATAAAGTAATTTTCCTTATGGTTTCACGAGAAAGTTTTTGGACCGTTGTAATAATAGTTACTTGTGACTAGTAATATTATTAGCTAATATGACCGGACATGTTAAGTGGATGCATCAAAAACGGATTGAATAAATATGAGTGAAAATAAAACCTATAAGTTCGATTAAAAATTCCCTCGCTATTAGCAAGTTGAACCGAGTAACGTTTGGAGCAAGATGTAATATAACATTTAGTAATAACACGTATTCGATATCGATATTCGTATATTTAATTCATGTCTTTTTCCACTTTATGAATTTACAAATAACCTTAGTGCTTCCATATCGCCCCATCGTTTTGTCACTATAACAGTTCTAATTGAAAAAAAATCTCTTTTATGATTTCTGTGCTGTTTATTTGACGGAAAGTTTTTTGTGTATGTGCATAAAAAAATTAGCATTCTGCACCTGTAAATTGAGAAAATTAACCTTTTATGATAATTCAAGTATCCATCCATCTGTGTCTATCACAGTTGTTTTTTTTTCGAAAGCGTTTAATAAACCGTGTTAACATTAAGAAACTAGAGCGATAAATTATATTAACCATTTTATAATTTAATGGGTATAGATTCACTGGAAAATATTTATTTGGAAAATTTAGAGGTGGCAAGTACTCATTTTTTTAAACGTAAGGTATCGTGTGTAGTATCGTTGGAGAAAGGATGATATAGTATGGAATAATAATAAAGAAAGTGACATAATGTGGGTATCAAATGATTATGAGGAATTGAAAAGTATTTTGCTCAGAATTTTATGAAAGATAATTCTAGAGATTTTGTATTGAATGTTTACAAAAAAATATGTCGCTCCGTTACCTCAAAAATTCTTGTACTAAAAAAAATCTTATCTAACGTTATTGAGATGCTAATAGATATCTTATCTAACGGTTCTTAGAGATATCTTATCTAACGTTTATTGAGATGCTTATAGATATCTTGTCTAACGGTTCTTAGAGATATCTTATCTAACGTTTATCGAAATGCTAAATCTCATAGTTTCTTATAAGTGTGCCATAATTTTAAACCTGTGAAAAATATCCAAGGCAATACATGTCATATGGTACAAGGCAATACATATCATATGGTGAAAAATAAGATTGAAATTTGTAAACATACATAGTTTAACAAAAAAACTGTGTAGGCTTATGTATTTATAAACAACATGTATGTAAGGAACTCTTATAGCACGAGTTCTATTTGCGTCACAGGTTTATTGTTGTTTGTTATTGTACTTTTATTATGTTTATTGTACTTTTTGCAAAATATACTATTTTAAATATAAAGTAACTATTTTTAGAGGTTGTACTTTAGATATGAAGACAAATTTCATAAATTACAATTCTAAAAGATATTTTATCTGAGCAAATAATTTTGAGCTCTGAAATTATTATTCAGTTATTTATTTTTTCTTTGCAAAGGTTGTGGTAATTTATTAAACACTAACGATATATAAATAATGAATAAGATCTGGAAGGTGGCGATTAGCGAATAACAGCATGATCAAAGTAGGTATATATATCTTATGCACAGGAACATAATGACAAGATCATATTTTCCGTTATATTTATTATTACTTTTATAGTTTAGAATCATAACTTATATTTCCATAATAAGTGAATTATATAATTTCATTATTTAATATCATTACATACTAACTCGTTAAATATGGGTAGAACTCGCCCTACAAATGTGTCATATACACTTAGGCACATGATAAACGCTTAAGAGTTGAACTACTAGTTCAAGAATTAATTTCACTGATTCATGCTCACAAAAAGAAAATCTATTGCAACGCATCATTTGCGTGATTTTTTAACATTTTTTTGACATTTGTCATTGATTCAGAAGATAGTCTTAAATACTTATTTGTTTACTTTTAAATAAAATATTTAGTTTTATTTTAAGTCAAAAATAAAAATTGGAATTACTATTTTAAAATAGTCGAGAAAAGTGGATATCACTCTATATTAACTATATAAAAACTATAAAATTGTCATTTTCTTGTATTAAAAGTTTTTTGTGGAACCACAGAAATTTTCAATCGTATTTTATAAATATTATATTTTGTTGCGTAGAGCTGTGCTACTTACACGCCTTACCACACCACCATGTAAACATGTCACCAAGTATATGTTTCATAGCTTTAGTTTTATGGTAAACTTCTAGGAATTGTTTCTTTTATATATTATTCTACTGTTTCTTTTATAATTTTAATTTTGACATTTTCAGAATGAAGGGGAGGGAGGACACACATTTTGTGATAGATTTCAGCAATATATCTGGGACTTATATAACCGGGGCAAAATTGTTTTAGCATCCTTACAAGACATGGCATAGGACATGAAAAGAACCTACTACTTCATTTGCTGCTATAAAGTTTTCGTGTAAATATTTTTGAGCAGTAACTATTAGTTAACTGAATAGTTAAGTATTGAAATTCATGTGAGTTAATATGTTTTGTCGCTGTGCCAACTTTCAAAATATCAATCTTCCTAGGAAAAGTGGATGGGGGAGAGACGGGTGGGATTATATTGAGGATTGAGTAATCTTACAGGCAATCTGTTTTTTCCGTCTAAAATATGAAACTATAAAATTGCAAAAATGCAGAATTCCAAGCATTAGAACAGATAAATTTTTTTACACGTCATTAACAAATATTTGCTTTAACTTAAACTATATGTGAGTTATCAACAATTTGATAAAAAATTAAATCAAAAATTGTACACAAAAAAATTTGTTAAAATATTGATAAAAATTACATTTATACTAAACACCCAAATTCCCAATCAAATTTCCGAACTGAGGAGTTAGGAAATTTGGAAGTGAAATTTCTTAAACTGAAGTCAGCATCTTGTGGTGTTTCCACGCGGACGCTCAATTACATATTGATTGTGTTTAATGTTCCTTAACTTCGGTAACTGGCAAATATTCAGGTGTTTTTATCGCTAATGCTGTGATAATTTTCATAACGCGTCTCATTTTCCAATAAGTAATTAAGTATAAAAAGAAGGTACAGAAAACTAAGAAAAACACTGACGTTTTAACCTAAAAAAATAATTAAAGGATTTATTGTAAGGAACTATTAAATGGGAAATGAATGAGTGAATACAAATTTCAATATAATAGTATGTTTATATTTTTAGATTCAAAACATCACTAAAATAGTAACGAAATACAAACTTAAATGACCTTTCAAAGTGAAAATTTGTATTTCAGTTTAAGAAACAAGGAAAATTCAAAATTCAATGGTTCATATAGATATTTTATTTGTTATTTCGTCGCTCCACAATATGTATACATCGCTTAGGACAAGAAAATCTATTTTATGTAAAAGAGAAATAGAATATGTGACAAAAAATTAAATTCTGATTGTGAGCAGTGACAGATATCAAAAGTGTAATCAAAAAGAGTAGTCAAAAACTCGACCGTTCTAGTCTGTGAGGTTTATTTTTACGTACAGTTTTTTTACTGAAATTGATTAATACCTTAGAAGGGAAATTCAATAACGACTTTAAGACCATTATGGTTAACAAAATTTATTCAATTCTATCTTCAAACTTTAGTGTTTTTGATTACATTTAGTAAAAATGAATTTGAAAAATATGCATTTATCGGAAGAATTAATAACATTAAATACATTTTCTGGCTGTATTTTGACATTTAAATTTATTAAGGCAGGTTATGGTTTTCAAAATTCTTACTACAAATTAAAATCATAATCCTTGTTTTACTTTTAATTCATACATATTATGTGTTTTGAGCTTTTCAAATACATTTAAGTCAAGGCAATATAAATAATAAAAACCGAAATTTATAATTTTCAAAACTTTTTGCTTTTATCTTATAAAATCTTCGTAATATAAATTCGAATTTAAAACGTAAACTAAGAGTTTTAATGTTAACCTGTTTTTTTTTAAATAAAATCAAGATTAAAAAGACGTTAACAATATTAAAAAAATATCGCTAATATTGTAAATACCTTTTATTAAATTTTTTGCTCGCTTCTAATTTCTCAACCACAACCGTGAAAAAATTAAAAAGAATTTTGGAATGAAATAATTTCAGTTACTTTGTGTCAACTACTTCAGGAGATATAAACATCTTAAATATACAATTTTTCAGTTTTTTTACAGAATATGAATCTATGCAATCAACGAAGAGTAATTATTAACATGATGTGAGAGGAAAATATTTTTCCTTTTTCCTAGGGTAAAAACTCTGATTCGCGTATAGATAAGTTTATACGCCTACCGTTCAAGGATTTACATCTTTCCTAAATCTTTTTTAACTGGGTTTGAGAAATGTTACAATTATTTAAAACCCATCGAAATTCTGCCTAGCGCATTATCATATAAACTAGACAATTTCGGGCAGCTTTTATGTCGGCACGCTACAGCTTATCGGTCTTGCGTAATATAACACATGGAGTTCGACAGACGCCAATAAATACGAACTGAATTATCTGACTATAGGATAATTTTGGACTCTTCAATATTTAAATTAAGGTATGCAAATGGAATTAAATAAAAACTTGAGCATGAAATATTCGGATATTTTTTATTAGAATATTTACAGATTTTAATTTAGGCTATATTTAGAAGAGCGTTAATATTATCGCATAGCTTAAACTATAATTATACTTATCAGTTACAATCATAAGCATCAAAAACTACTAAGAAGTTGTCGATGAAAGCTTCTCCAGTGCTCTTATCACAGGAGGCAAAGCACATTATTGCCAGTCTGGACAGAACATGAACGAATGCATCGGAATATTTTACGTTTCGTGGGCATATGACGGATGTAGCTCAAAAAATAATTTAAGAAACTTGCATTCGTTTTGCATAACTCAAAGGATCTGTGTCATTAATTTACCTATTTTACACTTCATTAGCGATTAGAATCTGGCTCCGTTATTTGGTATCCTTACGAAGCAAAGTCCACTTTGATAACAATTCCTCTTGGGTACGTTTAGTTTTCATTCCTTGCAACTCAGAAGAGTTGTTGCCCTTAAGAAATGTATTTTCCAGCTATTAAAAGGAAAAATCCTACGTCCTGTATCTGTCCTTGTAGCCACACAATTATCACCTTTTTATTATATCACACCCTATAACCGAATTGTATCGGATTTCCTAAATTTTTCGCGGTATTCATCTGCTCAACCACTTTGATTGTGGTCGCACCAGAGTGTGATTTGTTTATGATGAGTTAAAATAAATTAGTCGTCGTTATCTTTGGTAGTTCCCATGTATTTTATATTCATGTTTAATTTAAGAGTTTAAACTTTATCAAACCATTAATTTCTTGTGGTTACGAATAGGTTACTTGAAATATATCTATAAATGTGTGTGTGTGTGTGAATAAAAAAATAATTAATAAACAAAATCTTACACCTTTGTAAAAAAGTTGTGAATTTCTTAAAAATAGCTTAGTTTTATTAGTTGTAACTATTTCAATAATTAACTTTTTAAATGTGTTCTTTTTATTTTTGTATTTTTTGGTCAAATATAGAAATTAAAGAAATTTAATATAAGTTGAATTTCTGCTTTCCATTTGATGAGGTTTTTGAGATGTACCTGGTAAAAAAATTGTGTAAAAGTACCAAATTTGATTCTAATATATATCGTTGTTTTTTTGCGAGAAAAAATGAAAAGCTAAATTTGAATTTGATTTTTCGCTCCGAGCGTAGGAACTATATGTTATGTGTAAAGTTCAAGTCTCTGTCTTATTTCGTGCAAAAATTAAAAACATCTGACAGTTGAACGGACAGACGGACTACTAAAATAATGGATAACTCTTCATAGTTAATCTTCTGTAGTAAAAAAATGCCAAGAGAAATATTTTACTCGAATTTCTATTTCTTCATACGACGAGAGGACCCAACACCACGCAGTCGTTGTCTTCGTCATTCAAAGCGCGTCCTGCTAACCCACATTCTAGGACACGTCTTATAAATATTAACAAAGCTTAGTAATTTCCATACCTATTCCAATATTTTCTGCTCTAATATCAAATGTTTACACACGACGTATAAATTTTTTATACGCGACGGCGAAATCCATAACAAAATCAATTCAGTAAAATTCAAGACTTAAGTGAACAGATAGAAAGATATACAGACGTACGTTGTATTTTATATTATTTTAATAGAATCAGCTAACTATTGAATTAACACATTTTGACCAATCATCGTTTGGTTTTTCTCCACTGTACTCACGGAAACTCTATTACATGCATGAAAATAAAATATCACAAAACCTTAACTGCACCTGTCACTGATATGCCGCAGACGTTTAGGGAAAAAAAGGTCTCTGCTTTGTGCGCACGCTGGCGACAATCGCTAAACTTTTTTTTTCACATCCATTTCTGGCGTTGTATTTTATTATTAATATCTTTAAACAGATGTTTTAAAACTATGTATTCGGGAATAAGTTCTATTTATAGTACCGTTTATAAAAGAGTGCTAGTGTGCTTTATACTACTCATGTGTGGAGTTAGTTCAAAGCAGATGTTACAACTATGCCAGAAATTTAGCTAATATTAATACTTAAAAGTGAATAAATTATCCTATTAGCAGCTAAAAATATATTCATTGAAAAGAAACACGCAAATGAAGTTAATAAAAATACTTGTAAGCAAGAAAAATTTATTAAATGAATTGCAAATAATTATTGACAATAATATTTAATGTTTTTCTTGTAAATAGTTAATAGATTTAATAAATAGTTCTACAAATGAATCAAGCTTATAATGAAGCCTTTTTAAATCAAAAGAGAGAGAAGTTTCATTGAAAAAGTTACTTAGGTCATGTAACATTTTGATCTTAAACAAATCGAGCTTTTACAATAAGCGCTTAATAAGAACTTTAGAGATCAAATCAACTTTCAGAGCAGATATCACTGGAAAATTGGAGAGATGTATGAAAAGAGAAAATTAACAAATTAATTGTTTTCTTGATAACAGAGAAAAGTTCTGTTGAAGATAAAATAAATTTTAATGCTAGTAAATAACACCTAATGTAATTTTTCTTCATTTTGGGAACTTGATCGCCCAAATAGACGTAAAAATTAATCCGTCTAACTTCTTTGACGAAATCGAAATGAACAAGAAAAAAATTTCGAATATTTTTATCGATTACTACATTCAAAAGGAATATCAAAATTTTCCGGAAAAATAACTTTTTATTTTGCATGGTATATTTTCACCTTATTAAAAGCACATTTTTCATTCTATACCGATGCAAGAAGTTTTTTAAAAAAATGAACACTGTAAATTTAAAAAGTTTCCGAAGTGAAATGTTTAAAGGGTTTTTATTTTGTTCGTAACGTTTTTGGTCACTTCTTAAATTTTAATTTATTTAATTGTAATTTACTTTCGCTTAGAAAAATATCAAATATAAGAGAAAATAATAACATCGTTACTGTAATTTTCATACATTTAAATATATTAAAACTAAAAGGCAAGTCAAAAATAGAAGGTACATTGTAACACCAAACGTTCAGCTGTGTATGAAAATGAAATCGCCAACAATAAAATTTTTAACAGCTTTGTCCGTCGGGAAAAAAATTAGTTGATGAAAAACAAACAAAACGGTTGGAGGGTAACAGCCCTGGGATAGATATAGAACAATTTAGTATATTTAAACATTTTTCACTGCATAATGACGCGAAGAAAGTTGAGTAATTCATGGTTAATAATGAACGTGCTGGGCGGATCGTGACCTCTTTAGCGGGCGGTATTAGGCTTGAGGTTAACCCGCCCGTTGTGGCTGGGATTTACATTGGTCTGAAAGTTTTTTGGTGAGTTACGGACATCATAAATTTTCCATCAAGGGTTCTGTGCAGTACGTGACCACGTAATGTAATTATTCTCACAATTTCGCTAGGTAGTTTTGCTACATATTTGCGCTGGTCCAATAATATGGTAGTTATTTTATAAAGTTTTTAGTACATGTGCTAGGGGATATTGGGTAGATACGAGCCAATATATATGGGATTTGGATTAAAACTCAAGAAAACTCTAATAGAATTAATGATTAGGATAATGTTATTCTAAGAATAATCAATTATAGATAATTACTGTTTCATAAATTAATTTTAATTTTATTTTTCCCTTACATATAGTAAACTGTACAATTATTGTCTGTGTTACTCTGCGTTCAGAAGAATTGGTACACTAAAACTTTCCAGTCGAGATTCATTTGAGATTCTGTAAAAAGAGTCATTCTTTGTGATGGGTTCTAATCGCTTTGAAAGGTTTAAGGTTCTCTAAAATATAGGTTTATGGTTCTCTAAAAGGTAGAATAAGTAAGATAATAATATTTATAATATAACCAAGGGGCAAATAAAAATACAATTAATTCAGGAAACAGACGTTATCAACTAAATATTGATTAATATTACGACACTGTTTTCCCAATGTGAAAAGTGCAAAGGTTTTCCAAGGTTTTTTTATAATTAATTAAGGGCAAAGATCCTTGTAGTCGTTCGTCGAAATCCTTTGCCTTTAGATAACTACAAAATGCATTGTTTTATTCTAATTGGAATAATATTTTCTCAACTCTCCTTGAAATTTTTCCAGTTATTTATAAATATTTGTGCAAAATCTTAATTATTTGTAATATTAACATTATAATAGTGTTTTGAAACTTCTAGAACTTATCTGTTTTATTGCTTTAATGTTAAACCATTTTTTAAAAAATCTGTAGTCCCTAATTTACATGAAAATCAGCAGTTACCCAAAAACGGACTAAAGCAAATAACATGTAGTTTATCTACGACGCTACATTAAAAGCAAAGTAAAATGTTTTAATACTTTAACTTACTAAATCACAGAATAAACATATAAATTAAGACCACAAAAAAAGGTTTTCATTTCATAAATTTCCAGTGTTTATGTTTTACTTAACGTAGAAACACATTAAATTAATAGTTCTGGGCGTAGACTTCAGCGAAATGAAGTCTGTAAGACGCTAGAAATAGTAAGTTCAAATCTTAAGTCTTGAAAAGTAAGAACCAAAATAATTGTCATAATTATCGTAATCCTCCTCTTAAATAACAACTTTACAGTAAAAAGCATAAACATTTGTTTCACAAATACCTGTTTCTGATTAAAATTTATGACGCTAAAATGGAATATCCCTGTTGAGGTATGTTTTAAACAAGTTCAGATAAGTATGTTTAATGGATTGTTATTAAGGAATAGAAATGATTCTGAGAGTGTTGTATATTGCAAGTGTGTTTGTGAGTAAATGAAATTATGGATTGTAAATTTGTATCTTATTTTTTAATGTAGTAAAGTTTTACATAACATTTGGTTTTAGAGTTCCGGAATGACAAAAGGAAACCTTATAAGATAACTCACGTATCAGTCCATGTGGGTATTCGTCACAATGGTTTCTTAAAAACCATCCGACATAGAAACTTGAATTTTTCATACTTATGAAGTATATTAACCTGTATCGTCTCAATTGTTATTACTTAAATATTAAAAGAAAAATTTTACATATATGTATATATATATATATATATATATATATATATATATATATATTCATGTAAATAAAAAAATTAATATATTGAGTAAAAACTGAAAGAATCATCGATAAGGATTTAAAGAGTTTTTTTTCTAAATTTTACGTAAAATAGTTTTAGAGATGTTGATGAAAATATTCACAAAAATACATTCTTCATTTTCAAAACTATCGTAGCTAAAATTATATAGAAAAACCACCTAAAATTCACGACAAAATTCATACATTTTGTGCTTGTGTCCATCGAGTAAAAAATAATGGTAATATTTGAGTAAAAAATAATCAGAGAGTAAAAAATAATGGTAATATTTGAGTAAAAAATAATCAGAGAGTAAAAAATAATGGTAATATTTGAGTAAAAAATAATCAGGGAGTAAAAAATAATCAGAGAGTAAAAAATAATGGTAACATTTGAGTAAAAAATAATCAGAGAGTAAAAAATAATGGTAACATTTGTAAATAGTTTGATAAATTTACTACTTATTTCTAAAAGCTTACTTGTTCCTTGACGTATTTTTAGTCTTCTTTAAGAAAAAAAAATTATTTGTATAAAAGAAACGTATTAGTGCCCTAGTGCAAATTTGTGTTAAATTAGGACTTCAGTAAAATGTGTAATAACTTTACTATAATTCGGGCATTATTCTAAAATAAAGTTGTAGTGGAACAATATCACTCTCGAAAACGTGTACACTATTTTTATACCCAAATAAGCGAGCTTTCAATAACGTAAAGCGAGTACAGCAGTAAATGAGACTGGCAAAAGTCCATATAAGTGAAGGTTATAATTCCATATAAAAGTTCATATAGTGTAATAAGAATAATAATGATAAAAATAAGCTCTTCATATAGAGAAAATGAAAAAAGAAGCTTCATAAATTTTTTATTTAAATCGTCAATCGAATAAATGAGAAATTTTTATTTTCTTCATAAAAAGGTTTATTTTTCATGATAGTTTGTAAATGTTATATCTATGGACCTCTTTGTACCAGTAAAATGAGAAAAGTACAGATTGTGCTCGTTATTTTAAGATTTAAGATCCACAAAATTTGCAAACCCAACATGATCATCGAAAAGAAACAAGTAAATCTTTGAAGAGCATAAAAAACATTCATTTTGATAAAAAGAAGGAATGTCAATGCCAGTTAGCAGTTTATTTTTAAATAACTAAGGTGATGTCTGTATATTAAAAAAAATTCGGTATTGATTATTTTACCCAATCGTTTTTAAAGTTTTTATACACCCCATTAAATTGTTATTGTTAATTTTATTTATTATTAACTATTATTGACATATTTAGATAGTAATATATGCGCGTTTTTGTTTTTTTTGTGGTTATAATTTGTATTTATTTTTTTCCTCTTTCTTTATAAAATTCGCAGAATTTTTTTGTTTTTTATATTATAAAAATAACATATGTTTTAAAAAGGTATTCTATTTCCTTAACGCTAGGCCAATTTTCCTTTGTAATTGTAATAATGAAATGTCTGATTATATATAAAAAGGATAAGTGTAATTAAACTCCACTTAGGAAAATAAAAAAGTAAAGTAAAAGTTAAAGTGTTTATCCGTGTCTGATAATTAAAAATAAAAAAAGAGAGATATTTCCGAATAACGTAAAACGAAAAAAAATATCGAAAAATACCTGCATAAACTAGACTGTAAAATGACCAAAATGACAGAAGTCATAAAAAAAGAAAAAGATGTGAAAGTATATATCGTTAATGGCGATCTATGTTTTCTACCTCGCTTACTCCACATGAAAGGAAAATCTCTTGAAGACACAAATACGACTTTGAATAAAATTGCAAAAAGAAATGTCGTTAAATTTTACCTCTGTATTAAAGTATACTTTGAATGATAATTTAATATTCTTATTAACATTTTATTCGACATTTAATTCCTTTTTTACATGATCTCGTTTGGATAAAAACTCTTTTCGCAGAAGAACGAAGTACCTAACAAAAGATTATTAAACAAAGTGACTGTGACCACTAATAAATGTCCGGAAGCTGTTTGGACCAAACTTAACAATTTAGCTTTTTACATACATTGGGAACTATTTTTCAAGTTCAATGTCTTTTTTATGTTTATTGCATCGATGAAGTCTGGTTTATTAACGAACTTACAAAATATTCATGGCAAACAAATTGTTGAATTTTATTAATTTTTTTAATGATAACCAATAATGACAAATTGTATATTATTGCTTATTTAAAATTATGAGCTTATATTTGCAGATCTTTAAGATAAAGATAATGGTATCATCAGAATAAAACTGTGAATATTCGTAAAAGCGATTAACAGCAGAGAATAAATAATTCGTTATAGTACACTTTCAGGCATGACAATTTAATTAGAATAAGTATCTGGTGACTTATTAGACAGTCAACTACTGTCATTCTAAAAACTATTTAAATATGGTGACTCCAGCACTTCAAACCAGGTAATGGAATATCGAAGTAATGATGTTCCAAATACTACTGAATGAAATCAATTGATGAGTAAATTGAAGGTTATTTTCATATTTCATTTTTAGAAATAGAATAATTGTATTCCCTTCTTAACATCATAAAAAATTGAATCTGGTGATTTGGGAGCAATTAAGATATATATATATATATATATATATATATATATATATATATATATATATATATATTTATTTATTTATTTATGTGCTATACATTAAAAAAAATGTTAAGGCGGAAAAGTGACATATATAGAATTGATTTGGATACCAGTAATTATGAAAGTTATTATTTACTACATACGAAAATGTTAAGTCTGCCATTGCTAATAAGGATTGCTTCTAAGATACTAATTGAAGGACTTACTGGAAGAAAGTTTTATTCAAATCTCAATTTGCAGGTGTTCTTAAATGTAAATAGTACATCAAAAGTTCGAGGAGAGAATCTATTCAAAATTTCCGGAGTATTGTTTATACTCAATATTTATCCTGAATTAATTATATTATACTGAGGTGTTTTTAACGTAAAATTAACCATAAAACATGCTTGCGAGATGTCTATCTTAAAATATCTTGTGAAATATGGTAGAATAAGATAGGGTAATGGTTTAAATAGTGTAGAAAAAATTAAGTTTGTACAGACAATTGTAAATTACGAATAATGGGAGAAAAAAATATATCAGTATCGAGCGATAAAACCTGACCAATTTCTTTATAATACTTTAATAACATTTTTCTATTATAAGGCTGTTTTTTCGCTTTCTTTATATTTTATTAAATTAGTATAACACGGGTTTCTATGGATGCCTGAGTACAAAATAAGGTAAATAGTATAATTTTTGTAGTATCTTATCCCTTTCCCAAAATACATTATTTTAACGTTGCCGAAGGGATTGAGTCTTGAAATATGCACAAAAGGATGCCGCGCGGCTTCATCAAACAATATATTATATAATACACCTATATACCATAATATTTGGCTTTGAATATTGAATGATACGAATACAATTTCACAAAAAAATCGATTATATTGTAATTAGGTGTTTTTCTTAATTTTTTTATATATGATGATTTTGTTTATAATGACGTTTAAATGTAAATATGTTTAAGAAACAATAAAAGTGTTAGATGACGTATTTCAATAATTTATTGTGTTAAAAATTATCAGATATGCGTTTCGTATTTTTTTTAATATGCGTCTTCGCTCTCATGCTTTTTGACTTAGGGAATTTATCATTAGTAATATATATATATATATATATATATATATATATATATATATATATATATATATATAAACAATTTCAAATTGTTAATGTATATATCGTCATTTTTTGACATATTGCAGTTCAACATTTTTATTATAGTTTTTTCTCGAATTATAAACTAGCCTTAATTTTGTAATAATGCTAAATATATTTTTAATAGTATTGACATTCTACTAGAGCGAAGTCACATGTTACCCCGCCAAACCACATGTAGCGGGTATATGTATTACTCCGTCACACGAATTATATCCATGTTCAATTTAGTAGTGATGCTTTGTTTGGTTTTAAAGTTGTTAGGTAATAAATTAACAAACACATTGTTGCTATTGCTGTACATTATCACCCTCGATTCGGATAGTTCGAAAACGAAATATATTGAGAGGGACGCAACAAAGGAATTTGCTCACACTATTTTTAATCAAGCAACTCGCTTTTCAACTAAAAATTAAAATAATTTTTTTACATTGACAATAATTTTTTTCACATTTTTACGTTAAAAAAGACCTGTAGAAAGCAAAAAATTTGCATTGCGAAACCATTTCGCGATGTATGCAAATTAAATTATCTCTCAAATTTGCAAGAGCCCGATCGGAAATTAGATTTAAAAATGCAAATGCAAGTAACGGCAAGACGGAGATAACACTGGAGCCGGCATATATACTATCAATACATTATAAAAATGTAATTTGTTTAAAAAGGTGCGCGACGGAAAAGCTTTTTCGACCCTCAAAAGTTTCAAACTAGTTTCAGAAAATCCAAATATTTTTCTCACCGTTCATCCGAGCAAACAAGTGCGAAAGTTTATAAATACACATATTCGAGTTACTTTCTAAACTTCAAAATCCGTGGATGAAAATTGTAATAATTAAAAATGATAATATTTTATTTTCATTTTTTTTTATAATTATTTCATGAGAATAATTTATTTTACATATCGATTAAATTTGTTAAATTTAATTTCGTCACCACCTGTGTGAGGAATGACATTTGCAACTTGACGTTTTGTCAAATGGCTTTCTAATATTTAAGTGCCAACAACATTGTATTGAATTTTATTGAAATATGGAATAATTTTTGTAAGGCACAGAACATATTCGAAGGAATTTCTGTTGCATTCCTTTTTTAAATAATAAAATTGTCCTTCGTTTTTACGCGCTATTTTAGCAAAATTTTCCATTCAGTCTTTTCAAAACCTTCCACGGGCATGGATAATAACTATATATTCTAGTCGCAAAGTTACTTTTAAATATTAGAGTGCGAGGATCTTTAATTGTATATCCAAGCAGTAAAAACCTGTGACCAGTTACTTTTAAACTATTGAAGTGCGAGGATTTTTAATTATATATCCCAGCAGTAAGTTCCGTGAGCAGTTACTTTAAACTCGTAAAAGGCTAGGGTAATTATTGCATACCGTAGTTGCAAAAATATCAGTTTCTTTCAACTCTCAGAGAGCGTGAACAATCTACACATCTTAGTCGCATGGCCTTGACAAAACTCTAATTTTAAATCGGACTGTGCTATAGAACATTAATTCGAGAAAGTTCTATATCCTAATTTAAAGTATGAGTACAAGAAGATTAATGAGTTGTGTATTATAAAAATAAATTATGAAACTGGTCCTGATTTTTTATACGGAAGACTCATTTAAAAGGTTTTCTTCAATTTAAATCACATCGTGAATTATCCTGCTGACCAACGACGATTGATCTTCGTATCGGGACCACTCGACAATCAGCTTTGAGTCGAGATTCTACATCATCATCTTCAGGGATCCATCTGGTGGAGCAGCAAAGTACTTCGAAAACCATTTTGTTTCCTTAAGGTCAGCGAATGTCAATTTTTCATACAGATGGCGAATTTTCGTTTGTCGTAAAACAGTAAAGAATTGAGATTAATTATTTCATTAAAACTTAATTTAATTGTTAAAATATTAATTTGAATTTAAAAATTAATTACTATTTATAAAAATTAATTTGTTAATATATTTTTACTTCATAATTCATTTAATTTGATAATATAATTCACCATTCCATTAAGATATTCTTTCAGATTTGAAATTTTTTGAATTTTTATTTTTCTTATGGCGTTCTGCTATTTACACGCGATTCGCCAAAACAATCCGCTGAACCTAAATATTAATTCTGTTAAGGGAAACAAGAGTTACAAAATTCTAAAAATAGTCATTGTGTAATTATCTATATTTAGTGGTCGTACAAATAAATATTATGGAGAAACACCGCAAATTCATTTTGAAGCGTATATATATATATATATATATATATATATATATATATACCTTAAAAGTATCTATGAAGTGTTCACATATATAGGAATGAAAACATGAATAATTATATGTGATTAATTTTAAGTTTGTTATGCGGTCACTTTTTATTTCTCGGTATCTGAGAAACGATACCGATAGTTTAAGTAAACTCTTAAACAAAATTTTGTAAATATATTTAAATTACAATTTCATAAATTAACACCTAGTTTAAATGTTGTAATTAATCATAGGTTGTGGAAAACAGTTTATTTTAATATCTATGAAAATGATAAAGTACGAATTACCGCCAATATTATTATTTAAAAAGAAATCATATTTTCCATGAAAAGACGAAAATGAGTTCACTCGTGTGAAATGACGGTTTGCTAATGCTAATAGATGTCGTTGGTAGTACCAATATCGTAATATTCACCAAGTCAATGGCTTTTTTAATCTGCCATATCCGGATAAAACGTATCTTATATATTGCTCGATGGTATAAACTGTTACTGTAATTTCAGCTAAATCCGTCCAGTAGATTTCGCGTGATTGACGAAATAAAAAAGAACTGAAAAATTCACGTACACACAGATAGACAGAGAGACAAAAATTGTAAAAACGGTTTTCTGGATTTTATTATGATTCTATACGCCCAACCAATCACCCTTTTTAAAATTTCCATATACAGAATTCACTCGGTTACCATTTTGTAAATGTTTGTATGAATATAAAAAATTTTAAAAAAGATTCCATAATTTTAAAAAGATTTAAACGAAAAGAAGTAACAGCAATGTGGTGGGACGATTTAGAGATTTAGATACATATATATATATATATATATATATATATATATATATATATATATATTAATATATATACATACACATATACATATACACACATACATATGAAAGGTAAGAAAGTAAGGCGGTTTAAAATCCGAAAAATGGTATAATTCCTGATGGATTAGTCAAGATATTTTTACCCAATTACACAAATTTAGATCTACAATACGTCAACAGATTACACAATATATGTATTTATTATATGTATTGATACAATTTAATTATTGTTTTCTTGTGGCGATTAATTAATAAAAAATACACGCGTTTACGTAGCCAATTGAGAAAGAATATCTATCCTTCTGTCTGTCTGTTCATATGTCACGGCCATTTTACTATTGGCACTATAGACTTTTGGCACTGAATAGATGAGATTATTGGCTATCTATATAGTATAGATGAAATTTGGATGGTAGGTATCTTATGTGAACCGTCATACAATTAAATATTGGAATAAAAAAAGTAACATCAGGAGTGACATTCCACATATCTAGGCGTATGGAATATAGTCAGATAGGTCTTAAAAATGATAAAGGTTCCAAAATAACTTTTTTATTTAATTCAACGGTTGGTGAGACATGCTCTTCCAAAGTCTTATAAAGTGTGTATACCCCTAAACTTTTCACCTAAAGTGTGTAAAATTCTAAATAAATTAAATTAAGTAGAACTTATAATAAACCTTCAATGGAAATTAGTTTGAGTAAGATACCTTATGTAGTAATATTTTTTGATGCTACGAAATGTGAGTGTGCGAGTCCGACTGGCACTTGGCAGGTTTTTGTAGGTTATTGTGATAGTTACATTAAATTTTAAACAAATATGTAATAAGTAATGATATGTTAATGTCTGTAAGTAGAAATTAGATTATTCGAGTAATAGATGAATCCAATATTTCTTGCTCTGCTTTTAAATGTAGGAGGATTTTATAATTGGTTAAATGTATGGAAATGTGAAAACTTCAACAACTTTTCCCATTTATAATTATAATGAAACGTTGTTTTTAATCATTCGTTTAATTGGTGTGAAAATTACGAGCATATCTCAAAATGTAAGGTTTTAAGACCTGTAAATTGGCGATGTATAAGTCAAAATCCTAGCACTTGTTCAAGTTCAAACTTATTGAGTTTATTGTTGTGGTTAAGTTTCTTTTATTAATTACTCCGATACCATTATTTTACCAAGTCTGAACGCATTGGTAATAATGGGTATCTATTCGTTTATTTTTAACGTTATTAGTCTATTGCAATTTCAAATATTTTATTTAATATTATCAATGTGACGAATCAATATTTTTTTTAATTTTCAAATTATATTATACTAGAAATACTTATCTTCAAAACTAAATACTAAAACAGACACTAAATATTGTACTTGAGCTTACGTAAGCACAATATATTAAATAACAAAATAAACAATTTTATCGATATTTAACCTACGAGTGGCGTATAGAATCATAATAAAATCCAGAAAACCGTTTTTACAATTTTTGTCTCTCTGTCTATCTGTGTGTACGTGAATTTTTTCATTTCTTTTTTATTTCGTCAATCACGCGAAATCTACTGGACGGATTTAGCTGAAATTACAGTAACAGTTTATACCATCGAGCAACATATAGTATAAGTTTTATCCGAATATGGCAGATTAAAAAAGCCATTGACTTGGTGAATATTACGATATTGGTACTACCAACGACATCTATTAGCATTAGCAAACCGTAATTTCACACGAGTGAAACCGTGGGGCACACCTAGTTAAATAATAACTTTCGCTCATTTTCGTCTTTTCATGAAAAATATGATTTCTTTTTAAATAATAATGTTAGCGGTGATTCGTACGTTATTATTTTCATAGATATTAAAATAAACTGTTTTCCACAACCTATGATTAATTAAAACATTTAAACTAGGTGTTAATTTATGAAATTGTAATTTAAATATATTTACAAAATTTTGTTTAAGAGTTTACTTAAACTATCGGTATCGTTTCTCAGATACCGAGAAATTAAAAGTGGTCGCATAACAAACTTAAAATTAATCACATATAATTTTTCATTTTTCAATTCATGTTTTCATTCCTATATATGTGAACATTTCATAGATACTTTTAAGGTATATATATATACTTCAAAATGAATTTGCGGTGTTTATCCATAATATTTATTTGTACGACCACTAAATATAGATAATTAAACAATGACTATTTTTAGAATTTTGTAGCTCTTGTTTCCCTTAACAGAATTAATATTTAGGTTCAGCGGATTGTTTTGGCGAATCGCGTGTAAATAGCAGAACGCCATAAGAAAAATAAAAATTCAAAAAATTTCAAATCTGAAAGAATATCTTAATGGAATGGTGAATTATATTTTCAAATTAAATGAATTATGAAGTAAAAATATTTTAACAAATTAATTTTTATAAATAATAATTAATTTTTAATTCCAAATTAATATTTTAACAATTAAATTAAGTTTTAATGAAATAATGAATCTCAATTCTTTACTGTTTTACGACAAACGAAAATTCGCCATCTGTATGAAAAATTGACATTCGCTGACCTTAAGGGAACAAAATGGTTTTCGAAGTACTTTGCTGCTCCACCAGATGGATCCCTGAAGATGATGATGTAGAATCTCGACTTAAAGCCGAGATTCTACATCGAGTGGAAAAGAAAGATTGTCGAGTGGTCCCGATGCGAAGATCTATCGTCGTTGGTCCGCAGGATAATTCACGATGTGATTTAAATTGAAGAAAACCTTTTAAATGAGTCTTCCGAATAAAAAACTAGACCAGTTTTATTCTTTATTTTTATAACACATAACTCATTAATCTTCTTATACTCCTACTTTAAATTAGGATACAGAACTTTCTCGAATTAAGGTTCCATAGCACAGTCCGATTTAAAATTAGTGTTTTGCCAGTGCCATGCGACTAAGATGTGTAGATTGTTCACGCACTCTGAGAGTTTAAAGAAACTAATATTTTGCAACTACGGTATACAATAATTACCCTAGCCTTTTACGAGTTTAAAGTAACTGCTCAAGGAACTTACTGCTAGGATATATAATTAAAAATCCTCGCACTTCAATAGTTTAAAAGTAACTGATCACAGGTCTTTACTGCTTGGATATACAATTAAAGATCCTCGCAATCTAATATTTAAAAGTAACTTTGCGACTAGAATATATAGTTATTATCCATGCCCGTTGAGAACTCGAAAGCAATAGAAAAAATGATTAACGATGTATACTTGTAGAAGGTTTCGAAAAGACTGAATATAAAATTTTTAAAAAATAATATTTTTCATGACAAAAATATTTACAAAAAATACATTACTGAGATGCATAAGTATATTGATTGAAAATAATATTTGGCAATTGTTAGATGCCGAAAAATTGGATTTTTTGATGAAATGGATTAAAGTAATTTTATATATTAATATGTTACATAAACTATGAACAAAATCGGTTCTGCAGCGATTTATTAGCTTATTGTAGAGTTATTAACTTACAAACAAACAAAATTTACATTTAAAATATTAATATGTTCCATCTTAAATATCTCAAAATATTCCGAAAAATTAACAAAAGAGTAAATGAAATGTCACAATATTTTGTATTTTTTCAGTTGACAGATAGTTTCTTTACACAAATGTTGATTGCTTATTAAATAAAATAATGTAGCTCTGCGTGATTTTGGTACGAAAATTTTCATTCTTCACCATCTTTAGATGAAACCTAACTACGTCGAGTAGAGGCACAAAAATAAATATTAGGTACTATTTCATTTATACAAAATATATCTGGGAATATTAACGAAACTGCAAAAGATTCGAAAAATATGTAGAAAGGATGTAATAAATCCTTATCATCAATATATCAGGATATGGTAAGTTCTCTCATCGAAGATGGACCACTCATGAAATACAAGGTGGCACATCTACTTGCTTCATACTAGACTAATCGCATACTATCATTCTGTATTCATCTCGTTTAGAATAAACACGCCTTTAAATTCATACTACTTTATTAAAAAAAGAAACTTAGTTTGTAGTACTTGATTATGTAATAAATATTTTATGGAGACAATATAATGATTAAAGCCAAACGAAGCTAAATAGTGGAATAATTTATAGTAAACATTGTCCACAATTAAATGAAACTACGTGATGTATTATTATTTCTACTTTCTTTAAGTTCTTTACCACGACCTAGGTTGCGTTGCATTACAACATCTTCAGGTGGGCTATTAGCAAAGATCAATCTTTGCTAATAGCCCACCTGAATTAAGTTTCATTTAATTGTGAATAATGAATTTCTACAAAATTAACGCCAAATATATTCAATAGTAAATATTGTATTTTGTCAGTGGAGCTATGATCAAAAACTGTTGAAATAATTCGATACTATTCCATTGCAATAATTATTTTCAAATTACATGTTTTTCTTGGTGAATACTGTCTCGTAGCTAAAAACTTTGCCCAACATATTAGCAATATTACAGTACCAATAATACAGTTATATAAAATCAAAATTAAAAATAAATGACTAATTTTATCTACTTTCTAATAATTTTATTAACAGAAACAAGTTAAAGAAACTCATCACCTCTGATTAAAAACAAAAGTTTCTGGCAGTATAATTTTTTTAAATTTGAGTATGTTAAAAAGATCACTCACGAAAATGAGAAAGAAATCATCGTAACAAACCGTTCCGCTGCGTATGCAAACGGAATCATCCAACTTCAAATTTTCCGGGAGCTCCGTTCGTCGGAAAAAAGATCCGTTTGAAAAATACAAAGAGAACCGCTGGAGGGTAGATAGCACTAGAGCGGATGCAAATAAATCATTTGGCACATATATCCTTAATATAAAGCACAAATGTGTAAAAACGTAAAGTAATTCATGGACAATATGCAGGATGAAAAATATTTTCTATTAGTAACCTCTAGGGCAGATAGTGACCCGCTTCGGGATATACTCGTCTATCGGTCGAAGATTTACATCGACTTGGAATTTTTTTGCTGAATTTCGGAAATGGTACGTTATTTTTTGTGAGTTATGCCTGGCTCTTGCGTGACACAATAAAGTCATCTTTCTTATGATTTCCAAAGATAGTTTTAGGCCTTTGCATTATTTCGGTGTAATAATAGTTACTTGTGAGTAGTATATTATTGGCCAGTCTTATTGGTCATTATTTATTAAATGGATGCGTTCAAATACGGACTCAGAATCAGTCGTAGTGAAAATAAAACCTGTATTATGAGTTCGATTAATAATTCACTTGCTATCAACAGGTTGGTTTCAGTAAAATGTTGAACAAGTTGTAATCGAATATTTAGTAATAAGTTGTGAAATACATTTAATTCACATGTTTATTTTATTTTACGATTGTCTAAACATCCTTTGGTATTCTTTTAGATCGTCTCATCGCTATGTCACTATAATGTTTTAGGGCATGTTTTTCTTTGAATTCAATGTTGGATTTTTTGTAATTATGTCGACTATTTAGTCTACATCGATAATTCAACGGACATTTTTATCTATATATTTAAAACGAAATAGAATTTTAGTATCCTGTACCTGAAAAAGAAAAAAAAACAAACCCTTGTAAGATTGTTCTGTGTAAGTTCGACTGATTTGCTAAAGTTGTTTTTCTTCGAAACCGAAAGCCAAAGTGGTTATCGTAAAGACTGTAAACATGTCGTAATGGTTAAGCATATTAATGTTGATAAAATTCAACACTCAAAAATATTCGTTTGGAATATTAAGGGGTGAAAAATTAAGTACTTTTGAAGTAAAACTTCTTTACGCACGCTTGACTTGGGGAGTAAGCTGGTGAATTCGTGACGAGAGCGTTACGAAAATTGTGGTCGGGCGAGGCGAATGGAAGTTGAGAGGGAGATATAAGTTAGTGAAGACAGAAAGAGAGAGAGAGTTATGTTTCGTATTTTATTGTAGCAACAAGAGAGAGAGGTGCGGGCACATATTTTCTTTCTCTCTTTCTCTCATAGCCAGTTATGTTTCGTATATCTACGACTTAGTGCAAGCCTATTGTCTATATCACACTGTAAGAGCAAGAGAGAGCAGTGCGCGCACATTTTTTTTCTCTCTTCTTCTCATAGCCAGTGCATGAAATATATATATATATATATATATATATATATGTATGTATATATATATATATATATATATATATATATATGTATATGTATATATATATTTATATATATATATATATATATATATTTATATATATATATACATATATATATATATATATATATATATATATATATATGTATATGTATATATATATTTATATATATATATATATATATATATATATTTATATATATATATACATATATATATATATATATATATATATATATATATATATATATATATATGCGAGTTTGCTAGCGTTACGCGAACGGTGATTTTTTAATTATTTTGTAATTTCATTTCGTTCTTTTTATTTATTCTTTATATATTATTAGGTTTCAGAAGTTTATGTCTGAATATATTTTTAGTAGGGTAGTGAAAATATTTGTGGGAAGAGTGAAGGTAATGCAATAAAAAAAAACTTCTAGTAAAGTATTAAAAAATATATTTCTAGTAACGTATTAATAAATATAAATTTTATTATCCATGTAAATATTTTGCCGAGTACCTAAATCTTTCAAAGGCGTAAAAGCTGTGTTTCTTAAAAAAATTACATGAGATTTAAATCTATAGCTTTAGGTTTCTGGTAATCTTCTAATAATGGATTTTTAATCACATCTCTAAAAGTACCTTGTGAAACCTTACAGCAACATTCTCATTGAGTGTTTACTTTATATGCCCTCTTAAATTATCGTTTAAATATGTTTGAGTCTTATTATTGAAATATTTTGTGTTATACTATTATTTTATATTGAAACATCGACTTTTTTACGGTTGTGGTAGACAGACGGACGGATGGACATTTGAGTGAACTTATAAAAGTTCGGTTTTTTTTTGAGGCAAGGAACTTTAAAAATCGTATATGCGCATAATTCAAAGCTTGTGAATGAATATATGTAAAGATTTCTATCATATTTTTAACAAATTCATCATGGTTGAACCGTGTCCGATTATTAATAAGTTTTACAAAACTTATACCAGTATATCAATTTTAAGGAAAAGATTTGTTAAAAGTTTGATCAAAAATTGCATATGTAGAAAATGCTTAAGTGGAAACTCTGGAAGTGAAACTTCTTAAAAGGAAATTAATATCTTATGTTGTTTCCATGTGGACACTTACTTAAGAGTTGATCGCGTTTGATATATAGAGAATTCGGTGATCAGAAAATATTCGGAAGATTGTGTCGTTATTATTGCGATCCCTTTCATAACGCAATTTAGTTTTGACAAATATTTAACTGGAAGAATTTGAGAATAATGTTTGCGCTTCAAACTGTAATACACACACACACACACACATATATATATATATATATATATATATATATATGTATATATATATATATATATATATACATATATATATATATATATATCTATATGTATATATATATATATATATATATATATATATATATTTATATATATATAAGTCAAAGCATGAACACACATGTCAGGATATTCATGTAAGTGATAAAAACATGATATACTTGTGCGAACTAGCATAAAACGATGTTTCCAATAATAATAAAAAATAAAGACGTCCTATAGGAAAAAAATAAAAAAAAAATATAAAACGGGTAAAGTTCCATTGGGTACAGCGGCAAAATTTTGCATATGTCAAGTAAATATACAAAAATATAGAGAATTATTTTATCCAATAATAAATAATAATTTTTTATTCAAAAAGGACAGTTCTATAATATTAATAACATTTTTCTTAATAAAAGTGACGTTTTCGCGACCTAGTCACATATTTTGTTAGTATTAGAAAAAAGAATTTGTTTATTAGAAGAACATGCAAATAAATACAAAGTAGACATTACAATAAAAATAACTATGTATCAAATGATATGTATATACTTAAATTTGTTCCTTAATAATAAAAATAAAAGATTTAAAACAAAATACAACAATACACGATTTTCAAAAAACTTTAGCGACAAAAATAATTACATGCTGCAGATGACTGTCCCATTTGTTATTTAATTTTCTTTTATATTATGTATAATTGTCCCTAGTTTATTTAATTTTTACCTAGGGACTAGTACAGTAAATATATCAGTGAGTTTATTCTTTTCAGTTGTACCATTTTCAGGGCTTTTCTTAGGTTGTACCATTTTTAGGGCTCTTTTAGGGTTCTTGAAAAATTGAAAGGAAATTCTAAATTATTAGCATTATTTTCGAACTTTTATTTTATTTAATTTGAGTCAATAATTTCGGTAGATATAGATAATTAAGGAACTCTACTTTTAGTCGCTTTTGCCGTTTTTGAACATGATATGAATTGTGAAAAAATGTTGAGTAATGGTTAAAAATGATGAGGAAGGGAGCGTTTCCGTTTCGGCCTAAGGGAAGAAATCTGACTCGCTTAGGCAAGTACATCAAGAGTTTAGGTAATGCACAGATAGAAAGACAGACAAAACTTCCCTAAATGATATTTTATGTTTAGTTAGCCAGTAACCTAACCTGAAAATAGATTTGTTTTTTAATATCATACTTAATTTTATTTATATGGACAAATGTATAGATTAACATGAGATATTTCGTTTCGTTCATTAGGGAAACTAAAATGAAGTGATACGTTTTATTTGTAGTTAAAAAAGTAGTGGAACATAATCTATAGTCAATTTTAAAATTATTGTTAAGAAACAAAATTGATAAAATAATTACAAATAAATTAGGTAAAACATGACTGAAAATGAGATCAGTATAACTATAGTAGCAATATTTTTGAAATGTATTTATGATGGAAAATAATATTGCATTGCAAATTTCCAAATAAGTAATCCATCTTTTAATTATATTTGCAATACCTAAACTCTTTTTTCACTGAATTTGAGAAATATTACAATTGCTCCAGTGAGTTCCGTGTGGCACATTATCAAACAAATAATGACAAATAACAAACAAAAAACAAACGACATCTCGTTAAAGTATTCATTGAAATATAATTACTCCAAAATAATTTGTTTTGTATTTTGAATACATTTTTATAACTTTATTATATAATATACAAAAATATTGATAACAATATTTTAGCACTTTTTTATTTTATTATACAAAGACATTAAAGATATATATGTGACCAAACATACCTATTATAAAGCTATTTAAGAGTTGAGACTTTGAGTTATACAACTTTGAAGTATACAATAGGAGACAACCTAATTAAAACTGTAAACTTTATCAAAATCTATTTACCAGAGTTTCGAATATAAGCGAACAGACAGAGAGACAGATAAATGAGGTACAAATGCATTTTTCGCACAAAAAAATCTTCAGACAATCTGGTATATATCATAACCATATATAATGCACATTACTAAGACAGTGCATGCTTGGTAAATGGGCTGGGTTGCGTGATTAAAGACATTTACATCCAAGATGACTTTAAGCACTATACTCTATATTCGGAGCGTTGCATGTCCCTAACTGTTGGGGGGTATGGGGTGTAATAAAGATGCTGTGGTCAGGTAGAGTAAACTGTCTAGATTGCAACATAACGGAGTTGTGCTAGAGTGTTGGAGTTGTGCAGCTACAATTCTTGGGTTAGCATTAACTTGTTACTGACATGTTATCGTTGTAAAATGGTGAAATAAAATATAAAACTCAAAATATATATATATTTTTATGATCGTCTTTTACTTTTTCCTTTCGTTCTCCATACTCTCTAATCTTTTTAAAAGTATGCATTGGTCATTCTGTCTAATTCTTTTACCTTTTCATTGTTGCACCTTGCCAATATGCGATATGCAGATAAATGTATAATAAATAAATAATTTAATTGATATGAATTTTCTCAAACCTTCGAATTCTAACTACCGCCTTTTAGTTCATTCAAAGTTTCAAGTTGATCAATTCAAAGCTTTTGATTTCATATTTGTTTTCAATAATATGTAGAGCTCATGTTTTGAATAAGAATTAAAAATTATATTGATTTAGCATTTGTTTGTTGAAAACAAAATAATTTCGGTCGTTTTTCAAAACGTTAATGATACAGTACCAAAAATATTTTTTAAGTATTAATACATTATTTCGTATTTTTAAGTCCATGATACGTTATACTCTAAGGACAGTTAAATGGAAACGACAAAACGTGTCGTATATAAGTAGAACTCTCACTGTTTTACATTTGTGTACATGTGAAAATTTAAAAATTTAAGGGCGCATAGTGTTTCAGTCAGTGCATTGTAAATCCTGTGGGTGTGTACATAATTATTATTGACTAGCATGCCAGCCTCAAGTCTTTACGATAGAAGTAAATTAACTGAGTTAATTTTGTAAGTAACCAACTTCTAATATACTTTTTAGGAAATAAGAGATTTTTCACTAAAAATTAAATAATTTTTTAATCATTTCATATTTTTATTATAATCTAAATTTTCCTTTGAAAAATGATATGCGTATTCGTCAACTGATCTCTTCGTGTATACGTGTGTATAAGCAGAATACGTATATACGTAGATAGCGTAAAATATAGTGAATTTCTCAAAAAATACCTTGGTTTTACTACTCATAACTTTTTTAGAATTATGTATTTAGCATTATTTGTATTGTATTTTTTTTGTGTTAGGATGTGAGAAGTATTAATAATTATTTACAGCTTCCTATGTGGTGAAGTTTTGAATTAGATATTGTAACAAAATTGATTTTATAATGGATAATTCTGCCAAATGGTTATGTTTCCATGAAAAACATTGAAAATTAGATTTTAAATAGAATTTTTATTTCTACGGTTTCAAACTACATGTTGCGTATAAACTTCAATTTCTTATCTTATTCCGTCTAGAAATTGTAAACCCTTGACGATATGGCGATGACTGACGGATGGATAGACGAAAACACAAATATGATACGAGCAGACATGTGATCTTCGTCTACTTCAGCTTTCCGTAGTTAAGATTCTGTAGTAAAAGTAAATTTATTGAAAGAATCACCATTAAAGGTAATTTAAAAGAAGAGAATGTTAAGAATGGCATGAGAAGACAAAGGTACATGGAAATATTTATTTTGAACAAGTATCATGAAAGTACATAAGATGGTCGATCATACCATCACGGCTTACTATGGAAAATACTACAAGAAAAAATTAGGTAAAAATTAAAATATCAATTTCACTATTTTATTTTTCACAAAGGTATTGTTTATATTAGTCTTTCAATAACAAGCAATTCCACATTCCGAAGCACATTACGTTAAAGAACGTAACATTAATTTTATATTAAATTTACTCATATATATATCTATAGAACTCAGTATATATCATCGCGGCTCAATATGGAAAATACCAAAAGAAAGAAATAGGAAAAATAAAAAAAAAAACAATTTGATTAACTTCCAAAAAGTAGTTATGCTATTTTTTTAAATCAAAGTTCAATTTGAAATGTTTATATTATAATAGATGCAAATATTTTACTGGGATATATATCCATCACTTCATACAATGCGACAAGAGGTTTTTTTTGTTCGAGAATCAAATATTCAACAAAAGAAAAGAAAGACCCAAATATACTGGAAATATGAAGTAAACGTTATCAATAAGATTTATTTTTTAAATATTATACTATATATGTTATAGTATTATGTGTAACAGTTTTATGGTATATTTAAACGGAATAATCGAATATAACTGGTGATAGTTATCCGAAGTAAAGGTAATTTTTCATGGTTAATGAGATTTATTTTTTAAATACTATTCAACAGACTTCAATAAAGGAACAGGTTATCATTCAACCCGTATTTTTTGTTGTTGTGGTTCATGTTCATTCGTAATTTTTTACTAATTAGAGCAATTTAGAAAATAATTTTTTAAACGTTTGAGTATACTTGCCAGGTTACATAATTATAATTTACTATTGGTTCATAAACACTAATTTATTTGAGATCTTGCGTCAGATTTCAAGGAAAGATAGAATTCTTATATATAATAGAAAACAAGAATTCTATCTCAGCAAAAGCAATGCAAGAATTATCTTCAGCGTACATATTGTGATTAAATTAGTATTCAAATAATTAATTTAGTTACAGTAGCAGTAATTTAGTTGCAAAAAGTGGCCAAAATCTAATGACGGGGCTGGATAGTTCCAACAGGAACTACTCAAGAGCTAGGAGTAGATTTACCGTGTTCGGGCTTGTTTGACTCATCTTGATGAGTTTTTCGACTACAAGTAATGAAGCCAGAAGGTGGTGACTGGAATTCTTCAACGACCAGAGTTGATTCAAAGAATGTAGGTTTAATTAGTCTTGATGGGTTAATTGATCACAAGTAATGTTGCTGAAAAGTGGTGAAAGGAATTTATTAATAGTGAGGAATAAGTTCACCATACAGGAGAAAGACGGCAGGTACGGACTTGGCATCGACATTTTGACAAAAGTAAAAAAAGAAAAACTAAAAAAAACTGTTACATTTTCTAAACTAAATATACCTCTACACTTATAGCGAAAACAAATAAGGTAAGGTTACATTATTTAATATGGAATTAAATTTTCAATGTCACTCTTTTATTCTTGATAAAGGTGTTATCCATACCGGTCTTTCGGCAACAAGCAATTTCATATTCCGTAGCTTATTTCATTAAAAAATGTAACATTAATTTTTATATTAAATTTACATATAACGCGTGATTGACACTTGCCTTCATTTAAGACAGAAATGAAGGAAAATGTAACAGAAAAACGTTAATGTTTGTTTATGAATATTTAAAGCTTCGACAATAAAACCTGGAATGACAAATTACCATTTTAATAAGAATTTTATGAAACTAGTTTTCATAAAATTCTTATTAAAATAGGCAGAATACGCAGGATATGATATTTCCTCGTAGTTTGAAATATACATAAGATTTTTCTCCAAATTATTTACATTGTACTTGAACGTTTTAATATGTTACTTCCTGTTCACCGTCACAATGAAGGGATTGTATAATAAATAACAAGCCTTATAAATTACATACATAGTTGTTATGCGACGTTGTACCCGAGGAAATTCTGTTGAGATTTCCCGCTTTGTACCATTGAAATCTTGATTAAATTGGATGATGTTACCAATGAAACATTTTGTCATATGCAAGCCTTTTAATAGTTTGGTATAGTTGCTCAAGCCATTTTTGTTTTGTTTTCATTTAAATAGTAATGGACTTAGTATTTGAATGAAAACAAAAAAATGGTTTAAGCAATTATTTCACATGAATGTCTTTCCCATTCGTTGCTATTTAGGCTTTAATAATCTTAGACTTGATACGGCTATTATTCTATTGACATTAATGATTTTGGTTGTGTATTTCTAAGTTAGTGGATTACGCTATTTTTAGAATTCGGAAGAATATATATATATATATATATATATATATATATATATATATATATATATATATATATATATATATTATTCGAAATATTTCAATTTAATATACTTAATAATCACGATATTTTTTAAAATGGTAATTAGCAACTAAATAAGTATGAACAGCTAAAATAAAATAGAATAATCTATTTGAGAAAAACTAACGAAAGCTTTGAAAGGCGGCGTTTATTTACATATCTTATTCACAAAACATAAGTTCATGGAAAAACATTTTGCTAAAATTGACGCCGAAGGAAAGAGTTTTTGCTTCGACCTCAAGACGGAATGCTGACTCGCTTCGGGATGAGTACGATTATGCCTGTCGTCTTGAGATTTACGTCAACTTAGACTTTTTTTTCTAGGTTTGGGGAATCTTAATTTTTTTCTCTGGTGCGCGACTAAAATATTTCACGCGACAATAAACACATTTTCCACGCGGTGTGAAGAGATAATTTTGGGCGGTTTGTGCGCCGTTCCGGTTTCGCTCGCGCGATATAATCGACAGCATTCGAGAGATGCGAAAAGCACAAATTGGATTATAAGGATATAAGGTAAACTTGGTTTCCTAAATATCCTAGTCAAAATAGTTTATTGGGATTCAATAAACATTTTTTGTTTTATTATAACCTATTTTTTAGTATTATGATAACCAAAGCACAAAATTTTCGTAACAAATTAGGAAATTTTGCAAATTTTTATTGCCTCTTATTTATATTACTTTCACTGGAGAAGGTCTATGTTGCCATGCAAAAGTGATCATACTTATTTATTCTCAGCCAGAAACTAAAGATTTAACATTTTTAGATCAAAGTCATTTTCTTACGGTCGGGAGTATAGTAGGACTACACTTAATACAATACGGCTCATTAGCAAGATAATACATGTCTTGGTAAATAAGCTGGGTCTTACGATAAAGGTGACTTATGTCCACGATGATCTTAAGCCCTGTATCGGAATGTTGCGCGTTGCTAACAGCGGCACTCTACAGCACATATTTTTAGATCAAAGTCGAATTCACACGGTCGGGAGTATATTAAGACCATGTCCAATATAGTACGGTACATTACCAAGATAATACATGTCTTGATAAATGAGCTGGGTAATCGACATGGACATAAGTCGCTGATAAATAAGCGACTTATATCCATGTCGATCTTAAGCTTTACATTAGAATGTTGCTTGTTGTTAACTGTGGAGATCTGCAACACAATACATAGTTATACATGTATTCCGGTTGAGTAGAGTAAATATAGTAGATTGCAGTGTAATCTGGATAAGCGTTCAGTAGAGAGTCGAGTTTAAGAGGATATCATTCACAATTATTTTATCGGAATTGACATCTTGTCGACGTGTCACTTTATGAAAATTATGCATTCGTAAATAATATTAAAGACGATTGTCTCTCTTATTTTTCTCTGTCTCAGTTCTCATTGTTTTAATTTTTATCCCTCTATTAGATTCATTGTATTTACCTCTTTACATCCTACATACCATGTAATTTTACAATAAATAAATACATTAAAACGTAATCAGGATATTTTTAACTCTTTGAAAATGTTTGTCCTCCAAGGAGAGAGAGAAACCTGCGGCAAAAGATCCAAATGTATTTAGTATAAGCTTTGGTAAAATTCATTTGTTCAGGATTTGTTTCCTTTAATATCGTTTCACTTTAAAAGCCCGTTCTCTGGCTTTTTATATTATTATTTCTATCCTACTAGTGCCGTATTCCGAATGAAATAATAAAGGGGCTACTGCATTATACTTGCTTACATTCTGTGGCCGTCTAAGGGTTTTTCCTCCAAGTAATACCAGTATTGTTTAATGTTTTTAATTTGGTTTTTAAAGTAGGAATGTAACTCATAAGACTTTAAAATAAAAATTTATAACTCAAGTAAAACAAACATAATTGTTTTTTAAAATTATCCTACTTTACCCACAGTACTACAAACTAAGTATAAGCGTTGCCGTCAAATGTTTAAAACTAAAATAACGACATAATGTCAGTGTAATAAATTACAACTTCATTATTTTCGATAAAACCTTTCCAATAAAATAATTAATTTTAATTTAATTTTACTTATTTTTACACTGTAATTGTATTTTCTGAAAAATAATTGTCTCGTTAAAGTATTCATTGAAATATAATTACTGTTAGATAATTTATTTTTGTATTTAGAATACATGTTTTTAAGTTCATTATTTAATATTAAAAAATACTGATAACAATTTTGACATTTTTTTATTTTATAACACAAAGACCTTAAAGATATGTACATATATGTGATCAAATATTTATCATACATACCTATTTTAAAGCTATTTGAGAGTTGAGACTTTGAATTATACAACTTTGAAGTATACAATATGACGCAAAAAAACATAAAAACACAAAACTTTATCAAAATTTATTTAGTTAAAACTCTAAACTTTATCAAAATCTATTTAGCACCGTTTGAAGTATTAGCCAACAGGCAGAGAGACAGGTGTTGCATATTATAAATGAGGTATAAATGTATTTTTGGCACAAAAAAATATTCACACTATCTGGTATATATCAAAACCACATATAACGCACATTACTAAGACAGGGCATGCTTAGTAAATGGGCTGGGTTGCGTGATTAAAGACATTTATATCCAAGATGACTTTAAGCTCTATACTCTATATTTGGAGCGTTGCATGTCCCTAACTGTTGGGGGGTATGAGGTGTAATACAGATGCTGTGGTCAGGTAGAGTAAACTGTCTAGATTGCAACATAACGGAGTTGTGCTAAAGTGTTGATGTTGGGCAGCTACAATTCTTGGGTTAGCATTAACTTGTCACTGACATGTTATCGTTGTAAAATGATGCATTAAAATATAAAATTCAAACTATATCTATATTATGATCTCATTAAAAGTATTAATTATGCATTAGTCATCCTGTCTAAGCCTTTACCTTTTCATTGTTACACCTTGTTAATATGTGATTTGCAAATAAATGTGTAATAAACAAATTATTTAATCAACATAGTATTCCTTGATCCTTTAAGCCCACATCCATCTATATATCTTATTAACTTTATGATTACGAATTGATGTGACTTGATATTAACTAACTTGATATTACGAATTGATGTTAACTTTTTGATTTCTCAAACCTTCGAAATTTAACTACCATCTTTTAGTTCACTCAAAGTTTCAAGTTGGTCAGTTTAAAGCTTTTGATTTCATATTTGTTTTCAATAATATGTGGAGCTCATGCTTTGAATATGAATTAAAAATTACATTGCTTTAGCATTTGTTTACTGAAAATAAAATAAATTCGGTCGTTTTTCAAAACGTTAATACACGGCACTACCAAAAATATTTTTTAAGTATTAATACATTATTTCTTATTTTTAAGTCCATGATACGGTATACTCCAAGGAGAGTTAAATGGAAACGACAAAACGTATCGTATATAAGTAGAACTCTCACATTTGTTATATTTCACATTTACATGTGAAGATTTAAAAATTTAAGGGCGCATAGTGTTTCAGTCAGAGCATTGTAAATCCTGTGGGTGTGTACATAATTATTATTGACTAGCATGCCAGCGTCGAATCTTCACGATAGAAGTAAATTAACTGAGTTAATTTGTAAGTAATCAACTTCTGATATTACTTTTAAGAAATAAGAGATTTTTCACTAAAAATTAAATAATTTTTTTATCACTTTATATTTTTATTATAATCTAAATTTTCCTTTGAAAAATGATATGCGTATTTGTCAACTGATCTGAACATATATACGTGTATACATGCAGAATACGTGTGTACGTGGGAACTTGAAAATACCTGACCGATTTTGATGATAATTTTTTCTATCTTTTGGTTACCTGTTAGAAAAGAAGCCTATCGATTTTCACAACGATTTTTCAGTTTTATTTTTATAAACCATCTTCTACCTTTGTCGTGCTTATCCATTCTCTGTCTCCGTTTTATGCGGTTTTTGAAATAATACTGCAATTTTCCTGTGAAAAATTTTCCCTGTTGCTCAGCAGATTTTTTAAAGAGTAAAATATAATGAATTTCTCAAAATAACTTAGTTTTAATACTCATAACTTTTTTAAAATTATATATTTAGCATTTTTTGTGTTGTATTTTTTTGTTTCAGGATGTGAGAAAGATTAAAAACGATTTATAGCTTCCTATGTGGTAGAGGTTTGAGCTAGATATTGTAAAAAAAATTGGTTTTACTATGAATAATTCAACCAAATTGTTATATTTCCATGAAAAAAAATTGAAAACTAGGTTTGGATATTATTTTCATTTCTATGGCTTGAAACTACATGTTGTGTATAAACTTCAAGTTCCTATCTTATTCCGTTTAGAAACTTTATACCCCTAACTGACGGATGGATAGACGAAAACACAGATATAATACAAACAGACAGACTGGCAAAACATTAGGACCTTTTGGGAATTTCAGAAATGTTGTAGATTATTGTACGTCGTCTACTTCAGCTTTCTGTAGTTAAGATTCTGTAGTAAAAGTAAATTTATTGAAAGAATCACCATCAAAGGTAATTTAAAAGAAGAGGACGTTAAGAATGGCATGAGAAGAAAAATGTATATGGAAATGTATATTTGGTGAATAAGCATCGTGAAAGTGTATAAGATGGTCGATCATACCATCACTTACTATGGAAAATAGCAAAAGAAAAAAATAGGTAAAAATTAAAATATCAGTTTCACTATTTTATTTTTCACAAAGGTTTTGTCTATATTAGTCTTTCAGTAACAAGCAATTCCCCATTCCGAAGCAAATTACGTTAAAGAATGTAACATTAATTTTATATTAAATTTACTCGTATATATCTATAGAACTCAGTATATATAACTATAGAAATCAGTATATTTCATCGCGGCTAAATACAGAAAATATCAAAAGAAAAAAATAGGAAAAATGAAAAAAAACAATTTGATTAACTTCCAAAAAGTAGTTATGCTATTTTAAATTTTCAATGTCAATTTTTTATTCTTGACAAAGGTGTTATCCTTACCGGTCTTTCGGCAACAAGCAATTTTATATTCCGTAGCTTATTTTATTAAAAAATGTAACATTAATATTTATATAAAATATAAATATAATGCTTTATCGACACTTACATTCATTTAACACAAAAACCAAGGAAAATGTAACAGAAAAACGTTAATATTTGTTTATGAATATTTAAAGCTTCGACACTAAAGCCCGGTATGACACATTATCATTTTAATAAGAATTTTATGGAACTAGTTGACATAAAATTCTTATTAAAATGGACAAAATACTCAGAATACGATTTTTCCTCTTAGTTTGAAACACATATAAGATTTTTCTCTAAATTATTTACATTGCATTTTGAACGTTTTAATATATTACTTCCTGTTCACCGTTACAATGAAGAGATTGTATAATAAATAACAAGCCTTATAAATTACATACATAGTTGTTATGCGACGTTGTATCCGAGGAAATTCGTTGTGTATAGATAGAGCTCCATTGACTCATATAAAATAAGTGGGAGGAGATTTCCCGCTTTGTACTATTGAAATCTTGATTAAATTGGAACGAAACATTTTGTCACATGCAAGTCTTTTAATTGTCTGGTATAGTTGCTTAAGCCATTTTTCTTGTAATGGACGTAGTATTTGAATGAAAACAAAAAAATAGCTTTAGTGACTATTTCACATGAATAACTTTCTCATTCGTTGCTATTTAGGCTTTAATTATCTTAGACTTGATACGAGTGTTATTCTATTGTCATTAATGATTTTGGTTGTGTATTTATAAGTTAGTGGATTACGCTATTTTTAAGGCAGAGAGGATTCTAAAGAATATATATATATATATATATATATATATATATATATATGTATATATATATATATGTATTTAAATTTAATTTACTTAATAATCACGATATTTTTTAAAATGGTAATTGACAACTAAATTATTATGTACAGCTAAAATAAAATAAAAGAAAAGGAAAGGCGGTTATATACATATATTATTCACAATACATAAGTTTATGGAAAAACATTTTGCCGCCGAACGAAAGAGTTTTCGCTTCGGCCTCAAGACGGAATGTTGACTCGCTTCGGGATAAGTACGATTATGCCTGTCGTCTTGAGACTTACGTCGACTTAGACCTTTTTTCCAGGTTTGGGAAATCTTACATTTTTTTCCGTGGTGCGTGACGAAAAGTATTTAACGTGACAATAAACACATTTTCCACGCGGTGTGAAGAAAGAGTTTTGGGCGGTTTTTATGCCGTTCCGGTTTCGCTTGAGCGATATAATCGACAGCATTCGAGAGATGTGACAGACACAAATTGGATTATAAGGATATAAGGTAAACTTGGTTTTCTAAACATCCTAGTCAAAAGAGTTAATCGGAATTCAAGAAAAATATAAACAAATTTTTTACGTTATTATAATCAATTTTTTAGTTTTATGATAACCAAAACATAAATAAACTAGGAAATTTTGCAGATTTTTATTGCCTCTTCTTTGTATTACTTTCATAGGAGAGGGTCTATGTTGGCAGGCAAAAGTGATTATACTTATTTTTTCTCAGCCAGAAACTAAAGATTTAACATTTGTAGATCAGAGTCTTTCTCATTCTGTCGGGAGTATAGTAGGGCTACACTTAATACAATTCGGTCCATTAGTCAGGTAATACATGTCTCGGTAAATGAGCTGGGTCTTACGATAAAGGTGACTTATGTCCATGACGATCTTAAGCTCTGTATCGGAATGTTACTCGTTGCTAACAGCACATATTTTTAGACCAAAGTCGTATTCACACGGTCGGGAGTATATTAAGACCATGTCGAATATAGTCCGGCACATTATTAAGATAATACGTCTTGATAAATGAACTGGGTTTTATGCGACTTATGTCCATATTGAACTATAGTTTTATATTAGAATGTTGCTTATTGTTAACTGTGGAAATCTACAACACAATACATAGTTATACATATATTCCGGTTGAGTTGAGTAAATAGGATAGATTGCAGTGTAATCTGGATAAGCGTTCAGTAGAGAGTCGAGTTTAAGAGGATATCATTCACAATTATTTTATCGGCATTGACATTTTGCCAACATGTTTATCTTATGAAAATTATGCATTAATAAATAATATTAAAGACGATTTTCTCTCTTTCTTTTCTCTCTCACCGTTCTTATTGTGTTAATTTTTGTACTAAATGTGTATTAGATTCATTGTATTTACTTACTTCTTTATATAACACTTATCAAGTAAATATATAATACATAAATAAATTAAAACTTAATCAGGATATTTCTTAACTCTCTGAATATTTTTGTCCTCCAAAAAAGAAACCTGCGACGGAAGATCAGAGTATAGTATAAAATTTGGTAGAATTCATATTTTTTACGGTTCTTATACCAAGATAAGATACAAAACGAGTTGACAGTTTCAAAGTATGGTGCTGGCGATGTAAAAAGTTGTTGTCTTCGATCGCCCATTGAATCAACGAGTCCTTTATTAAAGAAATCGGTATCCGCAATAAGGTGACTTGTGACTGACTATAATAATCCGCCTGGTCTTCGGATATACCGGCTACATTATGAGAAAACATCTTGAGTAACTGGAGCAAGTTCTGGGAGAACTTGCTGGGAAGGATCGAGAAGACGAAATGTTGTGGCAGAAGGTTGGATCTTTGGACCGACCAGATTATATGCACTACACAAATGACCGTTCATGAGGCCGTAAGATCTGTGCAAGATTGCAAGAAATGACGTGTAGTAATTTACATCAGAATTACACCTATTATTGTGGGTCACGATCCTCAATAATGGGGGAATAATTAAAGCAAAAGAATGAAGAGAGACCTACAAATTAATTGTGAAACTTTTGTAATGAAGCCTCTGTATCGGTCTGTCCATATGTCACTATTGATTTCTCAGCAACGATCATCGCAATAAACCTTGAAATTTTAGCTTTTGCTTATCTGCATCTATTCGAGACGAGATTATTTGGGAAATATTTTTATCGAAAGTGGTGTTCAAAATGGGGGAATGAAATTAAAAATTGGAACAATGAAGGCAATTGGGATATGATATAAAAGGGTTTAATTTACATATTTCAAAACTATTTTTGCTCAGTATTATCCTTTTATCTCCAAAGTCAGCAAGCCGAAAAATTTGAAATAATTCGGACTTTTATCAGTCTGATAAAAGGTATCGTTTATTTTAGAGAAAAATTTAATAAAGTTCTAAATGGTTATAGTCATCATTGCAATTCATAATATTGTGGGCAATTTCTATTCGTATTTATTTTTTTATGTTTATCATTTTCATTTCGATTACCTTTCTTTAAAATGGTTTTACAAAGCTTAATTTTCAGTTCGATGAGACAGTCTTGCAGTTATAATAGTTGCTGTGTCAGTAAGATCCAAAAATTATCATAAAATTTTTATTTGCAAAATATTTTTTTTTGTTTTCCAAGCTTTTAATATAACATAATTTTATATTGATTTAGTTTTATAGACAAATTGCTCGACGCATTTATAAAAAAATAGGTGCGATGAAATTATTATTTTTTCCGTAATATAAATTGTATTATTTTTTGAGAGTGATTTTTACCAAAACTAAAGGGTAAATATTTTTTTTTAAAATGTTAATATAAAATCATTTTATATTGACTTAGTTTTTTAAATAAATTGCTCGACACGTTTAAAAAAATGAACTTTGGTGAAATTACTACTTTCCCCGTTATGTTAATTATACAATTTTAAGAGCCATTTGAGCTAAAATGATGGGTAAACATTTTTTTTCAAAATGTTAATATAACATAATTTTACATTGACTTAGTTTTTAAAATAAATCGCTCGACGGATTTTTGGAATAAAATTAAAATTTGGCGAAACAACCACTTTTCCTGTAATATTAATTTTACATTCTTTGCGAGCGATTTTTACCTTAACTAAACAGTAAATACAATTTAAATTTAAAATAAGTCATATATTTATAGTTTGAATAGTATATAAAACATCAGCAAAATTTCTTCGACACGACGCTTTACACGACAACTACCTTAATGGAAATTCCTTTGCAATAAATTAGAAATTTATGCCTTTAGTATTTGTTTCCAGTAATATCGTTTCACTTTAACAGCCCGTACTGTGGGTGTTAAATTGTTATTTCTATCCTACTAGTGTCGTATTTGAAATGAAAACATAAAGGAGCTATTACATTCCATCTGCATACATTCTATAGACATCAAAACATTTTTTCTCTAAGAGATATCTGAACTGTTTAATGTTTTAATATGGTTTTGAAAGCGGGAATTTAATTCACAAGACTTTAAACTCAAAAGATGTTACATGAAAAGAAAAACGTAATGGTTTTTTAAAATTATCCTGCCTTACACACATTACTACAAACTAAGTATAAGCGTTGCCGACAAATTTAGAAAACTAAAATAAATACATTAAGTTATTGTCAGTGTAATAAATTCTAACCTTATTATTTTAGATAAAATTTTTCCAATAAAATAATTACTTATAAAAAGGGGCAGGGACACCTTTATGAAGAGTTTTTTTTGAGTTAGTATGTAAGTCTATAGCAAAAGTTTCGTCGTAATTGCAAATCAAATCAATTTTAATAATTCGTAGGACATGCCTAAATTTTTATATTCTTCGAAAGTCCTAACTAATATTATAAATATGAAGTTTAGACAGATGGGAAAATGGATGGATGTTTGTTATAATATAACTCTTTTATTTTTGAATGGAACTGTACGAAATTTGGTATATGAATAGATAATAGTCTGCATTGATACATATGTATTACAGTAAAATTTTGCATATTAGTACCGAAAGTCAAGGTAAATAAAATTAAAAAAAATCGAAAGCTTTGGGCCAAAAGTATTATAGAAACTCGCTAATGCCACCCTTATTAAAAAGTAGCTCTCGTGCTTTAGACGTTTGACATCACGATAAAAACCTTATTACAAAATGTTCATTTTACTTTGTGGTTAAGAGTATTAATGCAAATGTAGCTTTGAACAATATTGCGGCCGAGCTACAACCGAGTATTAATTTGCATTCATGGAGTTTAACCGAGATTTAATTTACGTTCATTCAGTTTAGCCGTACATAGCCGCCAGAATAATGTAAATTTTGCCTAACAAATTTTGTTTGCAAAAAAGAAATCGTTGGATTTCCGCTTAGTGGATAAATACAGTTAAAATTAATTGTTTACATACGTAATATTCGGTTTAAAATGTTATTATGGAAGTTTATGTCCAGAAGATTGCGAGCGTCTGAAAAGTTTGTCACGATTTCCAAAACGGAAATCATTAGTTTATCATAGATTAAGATAGTGAAGAAGATTAGGTCTTACATAATAAAGAGCAATTTTTCATTTTTAAACATTAGTTAATTAAACCATAATTCTATGTTTTATCTAACGGTGATCTGAATATTAAAATTAAAGTTTTTTTCAAATTATGATATACCAAATTGATATCCTCCATAAAATAAAAATAGTGTTTTTTCTCAACATGTTTCTATACAAGGATTGTAGTTTTTGATGTGAAACATTTATGGGGGCATGTATAAACCGGATCGTTGGCGTGACGACGCTTGAATACTTTATTTTTTCATTATGCTATATTTAGTTCCTGTAATAATCTTGTCTTTTGTGCATATTACTTGTACGAACACGATGTTTCACATCTGCCAGGCGTCCCGTGACGGTTCACGGTTTTTTTATTCGTATTCATGTGTATCACCTTTTCAGACCTTTATGGTAGTTTTATGGAAATGCTTTTTTATGAAGTGTGTTTCTAATTTTGCTATCTGGATCACAGTCGAAGAGCTCTAAACTTTCAATTATCCTGGTGCAGGCTAAGTAGAACTTGCTGCGGGAGAAACGCACTATTCGCAGGTCCACGCTTGTAGTTCTAATATCGAACATTGCAATTTATTTATACTCATTGGAGAACAAATTTTCATAGAAAATTGTCTTTCAACTTTTCGGGGTTAACAAAAAAAACACAAAAATTAAGTAATCTACTTTATTAGCTAGTAAGAAATCTGTTTAGTATAAATTATGTTCTAAGTATTATGCCCTTACTCAGTATGCGACCTCATACATATATTAAGCTATATCTTCGTTTGTGCTTAATAATCTGTTATTTATATACACATATAATTAAGCTCTCACATAGAAGATATTCACGAAAAAAATATTTAGGAGAACATAATGAAACAAATAGTATTTTTTTCTTTTCCTTGTGCAATTTATATGAAAGTATGAAGTTTTCGAAAAACATAGGGATGGAGTTGAATTGACATTTTATTTTATCGAAGCTTATAAACGCTTATAAAATGCTCATTTTATATTGTTAACGCTTTTACTTTATTGGGAAGTTTTTCCTGAGACTTTAGCAAATACTTTTAATTTGGAATGAAAATAAATCAATTAGAAAGTTTTAAAAATTGAAGTCGTGTTTACATACCATTTTTAATTCGTAAGGCTCGTTTGTGTAACATTAAGTTTCAAAGTAATGTAATTTTGGAAAATCTGTATTCACTTACACATTTGTTGCAGTATCCAACTGAAATTATTTCAGTTAATTTGCATTAACCACTTCATGAGAAACACCTAATTACGAGACCCTTCTTAATGAGTATTCTGATAGTCACTCCAATGAATTAAATTAAATATTCTTTATCATTTTACATACAAACGGTAATACAATAATAATTATATTATTGCTGTTAATATAAGAAAATTTAAACCAAGATAGAAGTAACTTTTTTTTCAACACTTCCACAGTAAAAAAAAAAATTATCTAAATATTAAACAGGCTGAAAAAGCGAGATATATTTCTGAAAAAAGAATGAAACAATTCGCCACCAAAATACATAGTGTAAAAATTATTTTTACATATTTAAAAATTGAAGTAAGAAATTATTAAAATGAAGAAACATTATGTATGTACAATTGCGTATCATACAAGTGAACTTATTATCTTTGATGTTATTATCTCACATAAGAGAGATGAAATTAACTTTACAAAAGAAAATAGAACAGATTGGTTTTTTAGCTTAGCAGCGCGTAGGTGGCAACAATGGAATAAAGTTACAATTAATCATTACACATATTTTGGTACTCCAATGCAAAAAACAACTAAACATTTAAGTAATTGATGGTTAAAATTAATAATGTGCTTGGGCGGAATAACTTTTTTGGGCGCGAACTCTAGGACGTACAGTGACTTACTTATAGTCACGTACGTCTATTGACCCCGAAGTTTATTTACATTCCCGGATTTTTTATGCTGAATAGGAAAAATGTTAAATTTTCTTTCACGGGGTTTATGTAGTGCGTGATTATATAAAGCCATTTATCTCGCGATACTTTCGGTACATTTTATTGCTGTTTCGGTAAAATAATAGTTAGTTTATCGAATCTGAAGCTTTTAGTTTAGCTTTCATGACAGCTGAATAAATAGGTTCAAGTAAATGGACCACCTAAATAGTTAATGGTAAATCGATATTACGAATGTAAAAATTGCCAGGGTGAATCATAGAAAACACAAAGAAGAAATGATCAAATATAAATAAGGATATTGTACATTTTAATTGACATCTACTCTTGTTTTACGTTACGAATATTTTTTATTTTTATTTTTTATATTTAATATATCAAAATATACTTAACGTTTGTGTTATAACTGACCAGAATTTTACGAAATATTTACAGAAAAGCATTTTTGATTAAATTCAAAACTAAACAAATAAAAAAATATAAAACGTGAGAATACAAGGAATGTTTGACTGATAGAAGTTTTTGAGATTAAAATTTTGCTGAATTATGTGTGCAGTTGATAACGTAGGATAAACAAAACGAGATGTTTCTGTAATAGAGGGCTTGTAGAGCCTATTGCTTTACGCGGGTCATAATTATATTTAAAAAGATTTAATTCTTTAAGTTGAAATTTTTTAGTGGTTGCGTAATTGCAAGTAGTGGTGAATAATTGCATAATTGAATAATTGCAAATAGTGGTGGAATTATGAAAAGAAAATCTGTTTCAATATCGGTTGAAGCGGTTTTGATACTGTTGAGATGCATGTTAGAATAATAATTCTTGTTGCCTTCTGTTTGAAAATACGATATCATTTATAAGCAGAAACACAAATATAGCAATTAATTCGAATTTAACTAATTGCCAAAACAAAACTATCATATTTTATAATCCATACCTTTTTTTGAAACGGTTTTATTAGTTTCACTTGCAAGTCGATTTTCGTCCACATCTATTTATTAGTTGCTAAAACAAAACTATCATGTATTATAATCCATACCCTTTTTAAAACGCTTTTATTAGTTTTACTTCATTACGCATCTGCATATTCTGAATATACGCATCCGTATACTCGTTTTAAACTCCCAGTAACGTACGTCATAGCGATACCGGTATAAACTTTCATCTTTTCTTTTTAATAAGAAACTAAGATGGCAGCACTATTTTTAATTGAATTATTGAAGTTTGAAAATTTTCGATATAAAATTTCGCTCAATTGGGCACGATTATCTCCCCACACTCAACATTTCTTTAAAGGCTCTTTTATGTCAAAAATACTCAGACAAACATGTGACCTCTTTATTGGCATACTCATAAAATTTTAATACAGATATGTTATTTTTTAAAATCAAAAATACTCGTAACAATTAGTAAAAATTTCATTACTAATTTTCCTGTCATAAATGACATGAAAAAGAAATTATACGGATTTACAAAAATATTAAAAATTTGTGTAGCAAACTTTTGAGCCTTCTGCCAAAATCCTTTTTTAATTTTTGAATTTAAATTTCCTAAAATAATCGAAAGTAAAGATAGGCCTTTTAAGAATTATTTCCTTTATATCTAAAGTCTCAAGTGTGAAGTGTTAAGAAATTATTTGCAAATTAACGATTGCATATACGCAGATGATATAATAACTTGTTACTTGCTTTTAAATACTTTGATTATTATTAAATTTTTCTCGACTAAATGAAACTACGTGATGTAGTATTATTTCTACTTTATTTAAATTCTTTACCATAACTTAGTTTCGTTGTATGGCAACATCTTCAGTTGGGCAATTTGTAAAGATCTTTACAAATTGCGCACCTGAAGATGTTGTCATACATCGAAACCTAGGTTTCGTTCTAGGTTAAGAATTTAAATAAAGTAGGAATAATACTACATCACGTAGTTAGTTTCATTTAGTTAAGAAAAATTTAATTATAATGAGTTTCTACAAAATTAACGCCAAATATAGTTAAGCTTTGAAATGGATAGCATGAAAAATTGAAATAGAAACTTATATAGAAAATTACCATACCGCGAACATTAAAACTACAGACGTGAAACCACGACACATTTGCAGTCGTTTTTATTACATTTGAAGAACGTTTAATTACTAATTTGGTATTTTGCTAGACCGTTAAGCAGTCTAGCAGCAGATTAAGTGCAATTTCAGAAGAGTCGTTATAATTAAAGGTACAATGCATGTGTTTAGACACAACATAAAACGAAATATGTTATATGGTTTTAGAACTTAGTCCTAATAATGAAACAAAGGAAAATTTACTCCTATATGAGTAGTTGATGCGAAATATATAGCGGTTGAAATGTGCATATTTTGAAGACGAAAAGTTGTACTGACATCTGGTCTCTATATCAGATTTTTTTTACATTGAAGAACATACAGATATATTTTCTAGATTTATCTACTATAAAATTTATGTAAGTTCTGTACTTATTCTGTCTAGCTGAAATTGGACATAAAAACTCTGCTATATCGAAAACGAAAATACATTTTTTCACACTTTCTTCAATATTTAATTTGGTCATATTCAAAGCCGATCGTTCATTTTTGGTTTGGGTCCTTTTTGTCCATAATTCTACACGTGAAGAAGATACATTGTTTTATTTACTAGATATATGAACAAATGTTATCTAGGGGTAGGTAGTACATGGATATTGGTTAGTTCAGTACAGAAGGCGGTGTACATTCTATAAGTATTCATGACTTTAAAATTTTATGCAATTAAATGGTTTACCGTAACCAGCCTTTGTTATACACTGGTTCTACTTGTTTAACATCAACTTGTTCTACTTGTTTTGTTGCTAACTCTACTCAATGGCCAGTAATTGTTTTCCGTTCAACATTTTTACCTTACTTACAAATACTTACCTTACTTACATAACCTTACCTTACTTAAATACTTTACTTACCTTAATTAACAAATAGAAATCATTGCCATATCATATATTTATTGACTGCATTATAACTATAATTAAGTAATTACATGGTAACGAATGCAATGTATGAATTGCGAGATATGCGATCATCCGTTTGTAATGTGTTAACACTAAACCACAGTCTAAAAAACCAGCCGTTTCGATTGACTATCAATTATATTTCTTTCTGATCCTGAACACTCCTACTTAAATACACTCATTCCTCTTACGAGTTTTGAAATTTCTGGAAAATACTTGTACATTTCTATTTAGTTTTAAGGATTTGGAATACAGTTTCCGATTGCTTATATCTTTCATTGGTTCATGGACTAAAATAATGTGGAAATAATAGAAAACGGCTTTCTTTAAAAAACCCGGATACTTCAAAAATCCCACCGACGGCTTATTTAAAAAGAGGACAGTGTCCGGGAAAAGAGGATGGATGGCAACCCTAGTTCCGATACAGTTTGGTTACAAAGATGGTATAGCAAAAAAGTAAAAAAGTACTCCGCAAATTTATGTAACTCCAACACAGTCGGATCATAAAATATAGTTACACTATGCTTTAAATAGTTACACTAAGTAAGACTTAACAACGAAGCCCAGAGGAAATTTATGGAAGTAAACATTTCTTAAAAAAATAAGCGATGAGCGGTATGTAAAGACATACCTTTACATTATTACATTTGGTTTATAAGTATTATATTATTTATTGAAATCTATATATATTACATACTATATGCTATCTTGTAAATAGCAATCTGTACGCATTAAAAATAAAATGCCACCTGATTAGCAAAACGCATTGCCCAGTTTCTCTAAAAAATATTTATTGTACATACATTATTGTTTTATTAATATGTATAAAACATGATTACTTTGACATTCACTTTTTTGAATGTCCTAAAATACCCCATCACGTCAACTCTTACCATTAATTATATTTTTTAAGGTGTTAATTTTAGAGTACTTAATATTCATTCATTCATCTTTGCAATTACACAAAACAATTGTCTTTCATAATCACTAGAATAAAAAATTCAAGGTTTTAATTAAGATAAAATTACATGCATTTTCTTTCACACAATAATTTTATATATTTCACATCCTGTGTTAAACTATTAAATAATATTTTATAAATAAATATGGCCACGCAATACTTTTACAACTTTTATTTCTATTATTTATAAATAAATAGGTTATTATAAACATAGTTAAAAAAAATAATACGCCAAACAGATCGATAGTATAATATGGAACGTTTCATGAAATAACGATAACTACGGAAAATTTATAGTTCAAATGAAATTCTGAATGGAAATCATGCAAGAAACAATTTGCAGTACACCGAATTAGTATCGCGATAAATTTTATAAATTTTAGGAACAAATTAATTCATAAGGATATGCAGTGAAGCAAATGACGTTTTTTATATGCATCTTGGGAATAAAAAATGCCGACAGGACATAAAATGTTATTCTATTAGATACCTTTATTGGAAAATATTGTAAAATAATAATATTTTAGGTCTTAATTTTCAGGAAAATAGTCGCTCACGAGACAGGAATATTTAATAAATTTATTCGTGTATCTTCTAAGGGAGAAGTAACAAAACTTAATTTGTGCAGTGAAAATTAAAAGCTGAAATCATAACATTGTATCCCTCACACGCTTCTTCGTTTAAGGTTCGTTATTTTAATCATTGTATCATAACAAAATTTAATGTCGAAATAACAGCGTTATATTGGTAAACAGAACAATGAGTATAGGTTTAATTTACGCAACAGGGATTCCGTATCTGCATGCTAATATCTATTTACATAAAAAACCAGACTCATAAAATATCGGTAATTAAAACTGTAATTATAAATTCAAATCACTTCAAACGAAATTGTACTATTGTATTCAATATTATTATATATTGGCTGTGCATGTCACTTCGTACACACAGATAACCGAAAATGTTTCGGTGCCATTTTTTATAGCATGCTCGTAATTCTATACTTCAAATATATCCGTGTGGAAATCTTTATAGCGCGATTAAAAATATATGTAACATCATCTGTTGATGTATATAGACCCTATGTTTGTATAATTAGTAAGCGTTGAGTAATACAACTGCTATGCAAATCTTATTGTTATTAATACAACTGCATTGTAAATGTATTGTTGAAAATATTAAATCCATATATTTTTGGATTAGGTAAACCGATAGCAGTAAAATAAAAGTCAGATTTTGCAATTAATTTCTATATTCTTCTAAAATTTTTATAGAAGGAATGAAAGAATTGCTTTAAAACATTTTATGTAATTTATAATATTTACTTTTGAGGGTAAAGAAATTAAACTGGTTTTGTTCCTTTACAAAATCATAGTAGAATAAAACACTTACAGAATGCATTTGTTTCTTTGAGTGCTAATTGATTTACAACATCTATAATTGACTAGATACTAAGTGATAATGATTGAACTCGTCCATCTAGATGTCAACCAAGCATCACTTGAAGTGCAAAACAAAAAAAAATGATCATCTACATAGTACAAATTAGAAAAATGCGTAAATATTTTTTATATTACTGTCTTTTTTTAAATTGGAGCGATTTGACAATAACATATATTTCTTTTATAAAAACTATAGTTTTTAATAAAAAAATAGATGCAAAACTATACATTTTTTACAACATCTATATAACGTATCAATGTCTATCTTGTATAAATTTAAAGTAAATAGGATATAAATTTGAAGTAAATACAAGATATATCACAGATTCTGCAAATCCAGTTCATAGTTTAATCATATCTGATAATTAGTTTTACGTGATTCGACAAACACAAAGATAACAATTCAAAGATATATTAATTCACTCTACTACTTATCCTTAATCCCCCCAGTTGTTTGTTTTGCAAATATTTTCAAGTTTTTGAGTTTTTTCTTCCAAAATGTGCGATTATAGATTTATAATATACCTTATTGAAAAAAAATCATGACTTGAGTTTTCGTTTCATTACAAATATTGCACATGTTATCAAGCTCTTTCTATCTTTGTACAAGATTGCATATTTATTTTTTCATCTAAAATTGATATTATTTATGAGAACTTAAAAATGGATGATTTTTCCGAACATAGACTCCTACAGATATTGAGGCACATGTGATCAATCGCGCGTGAGGCGCATGCGAATATTCTGTTATGGGACCTTTGAATAAATTTTGTTTTATTAAATTTTAATAATTTTGTAATAATATAAAAAAATTATTGGAATATGAAAAAAGAAAACGGTTGAAATGCTTTGACATATGATTATTTATTCTTTACATTTAAATTACAATTTTGATTACACAATTAAATTACATGCGACAAATATACAATGAAATGTGAACGGTTGCCGATAATTTTGTTTGGATGTTGACTTTTTCAGATTTTTCCAGTTAATAATTTAAACGATAGAATGGGGCAAGAATACGATAAGAAATTTCGTGAAGTTTGCCTTTTACTTTTTATTAGTTATTTTTTATTTACAGCTATGTATATATTATTTTGAGTTTTTGTTTGGTTTAATGTACATCGATTTAAAAACTATTTAAAACTTCTTTAAACTTATTCAGATACAAAATATTGTAATTTATATCTGTCATATAATTTTGTGCCAGAAAATTTTATAATTTTAATTAATTTATCTTTCTAAGTTATGCGGTTTAGAATTTATAACGCTCAAAATAGAGAGAAAATCAAATGTACAAATAGGATGATGAGACAATAAGTAATTGTGCCGTTTCCACCTTCGGTCTGGAATATTAAAAAATATCGATAATCCATTAAAATGTCGAGATAAATATCCAGGCTATGATACTCACTTTATCAATATATGTAAGCTTTTTTATCAAAAGGAATTGACGTTTTTTTATTTACATAGACGTAAACGATTTTTGTATACAAAAAAGTAAACGTAAGCATTAAAAAAATCTCGGGACATGAATGTTTTTATATTTCAACATTTTTTTGAAGCCTATAAAAAGAGAAAAAATGCACATACACAAAGCAAAAGAAATTAATCTAGTTTATAAATTGTTTAACAAATATTGAAAATAATCATATAGTATAACCATACGACCATCAATAAATGATTTTTAATCAGATTCCTGTAGAATATTGCATCTATGTATATGCCAAGACATACATCTTATTTTTAATTAAAGATTCATCACTTTCGTCCAAACGAAGTTAAGATCTTTATTATTTAAATGGCCAGTTCGGTCATACACAAACAAAATCTTTTAAATTTTTAATCCTTCAAAATGTGCAGTTGTACAATTAACAGGATCCTGATAAAATTTTGTCCACTTTAAGGACAAAAATTTAATAAGCACAATATTTCACTTTCAATAGTAGTTGTGCTGAAAATATACAATTTAAAAGATTCGGAGAATTTAATAAATATGTTACCAATTTGATTAGGACTCTAGAGTCCGGTTTCAGTTGAAGTAGATTGAAAGTTTCCGTGGCAAATTGAAATTAACTACGAAACTGAAATAACTCTGTAGGTCAGACTGACATGTGGATAAACAGACAGACGTCGTTGCAACAACAATAACACAACTCCGTTGCAACCTTTTGGTTACAAAACCACAAAAAAGTTATACAAATAATGGAAGTAATAGTAAATGACACACAAAACGAAAATGGAAGAAAAATGGTATTTGGAACAAAACAAACATTTTTTTAGAACTTCTAATAAAAGATTAGAAAAAGATATGTAAAACGGGCTTTGGCTTTTTTTAATTTAACGATATTCATAATGAAAGAAGTATTACATATGTGTCCATAATATCTGAGCTATTGAGAATTGTTTTATATACTCAAATTGTTAAATCAAGTTGATTATAGACTAGCAAGAGCTATCATCTGTCAAATTAGGTAGCTGAACTAAATTTTTATTTTACTTATTACTAAGAATTGTGATGAAAAATAATTCAAACCAGGTTTTGCCGAAATATTAAACTGAATAATTTATAGTTTAAGATGGGCTAATCTGAGATTCTCGGATTGGAGGTTTGCCATGGTTTTTGATTTGTTTGTCTTACTTAAGTAGATTATAAATACGGGTTGATATTTAATAAAATTTACACTATGAAAAAATGTCATTATCTATCTCCTTTTAACAATAATCCTATTCTATACATTTTGACCAAATTTTTTGGCCATAAACGGTATAAAAATACGTGTTAAGTTATAATTGTGAAGTGTTTAGTTTTTGACACAAACAAATAAAATATTACATGAGCTTCTTGTATAGCGTGTACGTTAGGAACACTTACATAGCGCTTACGTAACAACTTGAAATCATTTTGAAAGTAAGTAAGATGTAAGCGCTTGAGCAGTCCCTTCAACTTTATCACACCGGGATATTAAAAGGGGCCATTATGAAAGCTTTGGCTGAGGAGTATCTTAACTCAGTTTTTTTATAATGAGGTGATGCTCGATTTTGCGATAGCGGTATGAGTTGTTGTTAACAATGACTCATCTGTCTTATCTTGGATGGTGTGGATGGCTAAGGGTGGATAGTGCAGTAGCCGGACTCCCATGGGAACAGATCCAATCAAAACATGTTCCATCAAGGCCTGTTCATTCAATATATTCTGTATATTCAATATGTATCAAACATTTACAATAAAACTTTCTTTATGCCCTGAAATTTATCCATCTGTTGAGTAGTTTTCCCGGGTTGCTCCTGTTTTCAAGTCTAGTTTTAGGTCTTATATAAAAAATTACAGATGTATATCAGTTTTACCCACATTTGCTAAAGTATTCAATACTGTTATTTATTTTCGTATCTATTTGCAAATCCCTCCCAGAACCCAACTGACATATTGCCGGCAAAACATTCCACTGTCACTAATCTCACCAATTTTGTGGAGTTTATGGTTAGGGAATCGAGTCAGTATCATTAAGTAGGTGTAGCTTATTTTGATTTTAAAAAGGCATTAGACCGAGTCGACAATGATTTACTACTAGTTAAATCGTCGGAGGCATAAATGTCTTCCGCTCTAGTAAAATTCTTGCCGATTACTTTCGGGTTCGTAAACAATACATCCGGTTACAATATTTTAAACCTCGGCCTTATGTTACTTAATCTGGAGCAGTTTAGGTATTAATTTAAGTTTACTTCTATTTCTCATTTCAATAAACGACTTCCCCTTAGTCGCCAGAACTGCTTGTTGCCTTCTGTTTTCAGATGATTTAAAATTCTTCTTAGAATCCTTCTTAGGTGTCAATAGTCAATGAAATACTGAACTGTCTTAAAGTGACATTGATCTATTATAATGTGACATTGATAATTATATTTACAGTTATATCATCGAAACTTGTACAAGATATCAAGATATGTCATACAGGGTTCTCATGATTTTCATGATACCGAGTGTATCGTTACTTTTTTTAACTCTTTATTCATAGTATTCCGTATGAAGTTATTTATATCATTGTATTGGAGAAAATATTACCTAAGTTCAATAGGTTCTTGTTTTACAAAATATGTGGGAGATTTTGGTGGCATGATGGGATATAATTCCTTTTAACTAAGACGGAACTGCTTTTGACTATTACGTTGATGATCCATCTATTTTGAATTTAAGAGCGGTTTATACTCTTGGTTGCTGTATTAGGGGATTGTCCTCATATTTTATTTTGCCCAGAGCGCGTATGAGCATCTTTTTGCCCAGAGCGCGTGTGAAAATCTTACAGCATTCACCTGTATTACATTAACTTATGTTGTTCAGCGCAGTATTTTGGGATGTTTTTTCTATTATTTTTCTACTCTATTGACCGCTTCCAAAATGGGGTTATAAAGTTTTTGGTAGGTCACAAATCACTTGATAATACTCATCCAAATTCCTATGTGTTTCTATCTTATTCGTTATTGTTTTATATTAATTTATTCTTGTATTCTTTTACATACATAGCGCTTTGGTTAAATCTGTAAGTTAAGCATGAAGTTTTCAATAAACTACTAAATAAATAGAGAATTACGGAACCCTACTTTATGCATGTCATAGCAAGGTTTTAGCCACTTTATAAAATGAAATATATTTTTTGGATGTTTGTTTGTGTTGCTCAATTTCATAATTTAATTTAGTTTCTATTTGAATTCCAAATAGAAGTCTGGTGCGCACGTGAGGGAGTTCCACACTTCGTTGAAGAGAAATTACTTTATTTAACAAAAGTTAACGTTGATGTGGATATCCTGGTGAAATAAATATTTAATTATATATAATATAATTAATTAGGGTGGATATATATATATATATATATATATATATATATATATATATATATATCGTCGTGAATGTGATTTTAGAAATCAAAGATATTATATATGGAACCATTGTGATAATTTTCCTACAACCTTCGCGTAGGCTTCTTAAAACTCCATTTTTCCTTAATTTTAGATTCGGTGTGAACATAATTTTATGCGTATCATTCAGTATACATTTGAGGGTATATTACCAAAATTTATGAAAAAACATATATTCAAGATCCTCTAAATTAGTCCTTTCAAACAACACCCCAAACTAAATATAGAATTTGAATTTTTTTCGAGTGCTCAATGTGCTCCATAGAATTTCCATATAAACCCTTCAACATCAAATTTAAATTTTGTGACCTAAAATGTTTTAAATTTTTTTTTAAGTTTCTACACTAAGCGATTTCTAAGAAAAACGACTATGAAGCGTGGACAGAGGGACACGTGACTGATCTCATGAGGCTGCTATTTTTTCTTTTGAGGTACCATAACCTAAAAAAATATTTAATGCTTAAAACAATGGAGGACCTCTAAAAACTAAAGCAGAAATCCTTAATGATTCCCAATGATAGACGAAGATGAGACAAGAGCATTTCAAGACAGGAGCTATAGTACCATTATAGTAAATCTTGGCGTAAACGAGTCAATATTTTAATCAATTACATAGTCTATTATAAAACATCTGAAACATATAAATTATAAGAGTTTCTAAAACAATGTTTAATTTATGGACGGAAAACCGCGAGAGTAAATTACAGTAGTGAACCTTAAGTACGGTAATGACTATAATTATGATACAACACTGAGTATGGTCTGTTTTATGATAAAGACCAACTATGAACAGAATAAAACATTTATAGTTTAATTCAATCATATCAGTAAATTTAATATTGTAAGCTTATTGAAGCACGGATTCAAATTACAGTAAGTACAGTAAATCTTGTCAAGAAATGTTACAATGTTACTTTAATCTCATATTAATGGCGTAAACGAGTCAAAATTTCAGTCAATTAAATAGTCTATTCTAAAACATCTGAAACACCTAAATAGTAAGAGTTTCTAAAATTATGTTTAATTTATGGACGGGATACAGAGAGAGTAAACTACCTTAATGAATTTTAAGTACGGTAATGACTATAATCATGATACAGCACTGAGTATGGCCTATTTTAAGATAAAGACCAACTATGATGAGAATAAAATATCTATATTTGAATTCAATCATATCAAAATAAAATTTGACTTGAGACAACAATTGAAAAGTAAACATTCCTTTGTTTATTTTTCTTTTCGAGTATTTGAGGAGGTTCTTACCAAAATGTACTCACTCTATATTATTTTTTAAATTTTAGTAACATTTATTTTATTTATAACAAAAATGTTGATGTTATTGATAACCATAAATTATGTTCCCATTGTCCATAAATTATGTTCCCATTATTTTAAAAACTTACTTTTGAGTGTTCCATGGCAAAATTACCAAAAGGAATACCAAGAAAAATCAATAGAATCACTTGTGTGTCCGTTCGTCCGTCTGTCACAAACGATTTTGTCAAAATGTATTCGACGTAAAACCACCTCACACTGTCTCTGTGCTAAATTTTAAGTTTATTTGGTTCAATAAACGTATGGTTAAAAAGGTAAGTTTTCATTTCGGAATAAATTTCAGCGGATAAATTAGGAAACAAAAAACAATTATGTCGAGGTTATCATGTACGCCATCAAATGAAAACTTATTGAAGTACGGATTCAAACTTATACATGATAAATTTGTTTTAAGAATTTTCTTTTAACATTTCTGGGGAAAAAACGTTTAAAAATTTCCCTTACCTTAATCGCTAAGAAACATCTAAAAAAGTCATGAACATTGCAAAATATACATAGATTGATCAAAAATGATTAAGATTGAAAAAGCGGGATTAATTTTCATAAATAATTTAATTTTTTATTTTCTTACAAATGCTGAGCGGATTGAGGGAATAACTTTGTCGACAAAAAATATAAAATAGGACTTAATTTTCTCTTTACACTTTTTCAAAATTTTTGATTTGCTCGGTCGAAATGCTCGCAACTCATTTCCATGAATATGCGATGTGGTACGGCTCTGGCGCGATCGGAAGCAGATAGGCTCATTTTAGGTATAAAGTCGGAGTGCTTTACTGTCAATATTTAAGTGGGAGACAACTGTCAATATTTGAAGACACGTAACAGTAATTGTTTTGACCTATTTTTTATTATATTTTTTGTAGTTTCTTCATCCAGTAAATTTTTTCTATGAATGTATGTTTTAGAGTATAAATGCCACAAAAATTTTCCCTCAATCGTAAATCTCAATTTTTAAAAAGTTTAAAAAATATACGTATTAAAAACAGCTGCTTATTAAAATACTGGCGATTTTTTAGTTAGTTCGTTTAATATAGCCATGAAATGTAAATACAACCCAAAATATAAGTCGTTTTGTTAAAAAAATCTTCGTTTTATATTTATTGATAAATTGTTTAGATAATAAGGATATCATAAAAATGCAGTTTTAAAAGTAATTTCATTTCAAAAAATATTAATTTTACACCACTGATTCTGATTATACACTACTAAATATTATTCTTTTACCTCTTTTCATGTTTCAGTTTAATTGAAGTTACTTTAATATTTGCCAATATGTTCGTTAATCAAATATAAAGTTGGCATTTAACATTTTTTATCATTCTTCAATCATAATTGTTTTCAATTCAAACATTACGTTAGGGTAATAGGTCTTGTTCCATGTGTTTATTCTACTAACACATTTATAGCTATATAAACCCACATTAGATAGTCAAATATTTACCATAGCTATCTGACTAAAGTATTCGTACTTTAAAGTATCTGATTAAAGTAAATTATATTTTACATAGTTCAACATGTTAAATTACTGAGCAGTCGTGATATATTTATTCAACGTCTCTACATAATTAATATAACTCGCCGTCTAAATTATATACAATGATTATTATATGCCAGTAGAGCTATTTTCATATATTTGAATACGACAGAAAGCAATGGTTCGCAAAAAAGAAAAGAATATTCTTATGCCAAACAGCTTCGCTGCGTATGCAAATGAACTTTTAAATTATCAACTCTCAAATCTCCTGTCATAAAAAGGGCGGAATCAAGAAAAACAAACGGAACCTAGTAGAGTGCTTCAACTGGGGTGGTGACAGCGTGAGTTGCTTGGCACATGTATTTTTATGATGTAATGCAAAAACGTGTAAAAACGTTAAGTAATTCATGGTTAAAAATGAACAATGGGCCAGGCGGGAAAACGTTTCCGCCCACGACCTCGGGGGCGGACGGTGACCCGCTTCGGGGCAAGATCGCTTCTCGTCCGAGAATTTACATCGAGCCGGAACTTTTTTTGTCGGGTTTGGGAAATCCTAAATTTTCTCCCGAGGATTCTGCGTGGCGCGTGATCAAATAATGTCATTTTTCTCGCGATCTCAAGGGGTGGTTTTGGAGAGCGGCTGATTTGGAGTTTTTGTAGTTATTTTACACAGTCTTGTGCAAATATGATAGTTTAAGTTCGATAGATGTAAACGAGATCTTGCAAGTAATAGCTTATATGTAGTAGAAGTTTGGGATGCGGTAGTAAAAATTAAAAAAAATTTATTAAGTAAAAGATTAAGTCAAGTAGAGGTACATGTATAATAAGATATGCAAATATTTCTAAAAGTTAGGTTCTCTACGTTTAAAATTCTAAGCTAAATTGTACTTATTCAGATAACATTCTTGTTAATTTTTGTTTTATTCATGTTAAGGTATTTGAAAGTTTTTCCTTCGTTTTAATTTTGTATTTAATTTCATATCTTCTAACCTCATCTTTACATGTAACTTTATGGTAATTTCTATTCAATATCAATAAATCCGTAGTTTTCTAAGTTTATCCAAAGTTAAATAATAGTTTGTATCTCGATTACCGATTATATCTACACTTAAATGCTCTTTTATGGTTAATTTAACAGATTATGCTCTCGATGTTAAAAAACAAACGTCTGTGGTAATAATTAGTAATAAAATATAAATATATGTATCAAGATACGACGCTTTCGATGTAGCATTTTGTAATAAGAGAAAGTGGAAGAGTACTTTATTATAATTTTTTTCACAACCTGTTCCACGGTTGACGTGAAAATAAACGTTCACAGTGTAAAATTTAGAATTTAAAATTGATTTATGAATTTTTAATCGATTGATGAAATGTAAAGCCCTCGTTATTTAGATAATGAATTCTAACAAAATTGTAATTTTCTCCTGTTTTGTAGTATTTTTAAGTATTTTTAAAATAGTCATAAGATTGTATTATATAATAGAAAAATAATAACAAACTGGGTATAGATTGTTATTATTTTTTGTTAGAACATCATATTTCTATTTTCATTTCTTACCCAACTTATAAGAGGACTTAAATTTCCTAAGTTAAAATTTTGTGAACTCATTACATCGTACAATCAAATAAAAAAAGACATATCCTACAATGTTATTTAAGGAATTTTATGTAAAAAACTCAATATATTTTTTACGCCACTCTCTACATTCTATAATATACTATTTTATTTTTAAAAAGACAGATAGAAATGTTTAAACAATTTTCTATTTTTCCTTTAAAGTATTCGCACTGAATAAAAAAGTTGACTCCTTCTTTATTTTTTGCACAGCTGCTTAAAGTACTGCCTAAACAGTTACAAAACCCATTCTTAAACCAAATTTCATAAACCTACTGGGAAAAATTCAAAAGTTATTGCTTAGTGACAGATAGCTAGATGAGTAGTACTTTTTTACTTTTTTAAGGCGTAGACTTATTCGGCATATGGTTATGGCAACAATTATGTGTTGATTGAGAGCATAACGAAAATTGAAATAGCGAAAATTGAATTGCTTTAAAGGCGGTTTGCTATTCAGAGGCTGGTAGCGTAGGGGGACTCAACATAGCTCTTTATCTTTACTATCGATGTATATAATTTTTTGTTACGGTCTCGTAGGTTTAATTTATTCATGGTTTGCTATTTAGTGACGAGTTGAACGACCGACAGCAGAAGGGGAAATTTTCAATGCTTTTCATTTGAAATATTTAATGACGCGTTTGAGTGGGAGTTAAAACGTTCTAATGGCATGTCGTGACTTGCCATTTGGCTAGATTCGTGTTTTGTAGGCTCTTTCTGGTTAATGTTTTCGTCTCTACTACACTGCACGCTCGCTACTTTATGGGTGTGTTTGTGTCAGCATTGTTTATTATTTACTAAAGCTTACAACTTTATCGTTTATATGGGTATTTACAAATTCCGTTATTGAACCTACAACGTTCCAAAAATGTTTCAATTTACAAGTAAACAAAATTAGTTTTTCACATCTGTCAGGCGTTCCATGAGGGCTCACATTTTCTTTCTCCTGGCTATTGATATATTTCACTTTTTGTTAGTCTCATAGGTTTACTTTACTGGTGGCCTGCTATTTCGTGACCTGCTGTATGACTGTGAGTCGAGGTGTGATACTCGCTCTCTTCCTTCATTATCTATATGTTTAATTTTTTGTTATGGTCTCATAAGATTATTTTATTGACAGTCTGCTATTTAATCACATACGTGTGACTGAGGATGGAAGAGACTCCGTCGCTTTTCCCTTTTGTTATCGATGTATTTTACTTTTTTTACGGTTTCAAGTGTAAATATACAGATTTATGCCTAGACTACCATGACAAAAGAAATGTAAAATTATTTTAGGTTTTATAAAGAAAGTTTAATAGAGGATTGTTCGATTTTTCGTAATAAAAATCCCAAGGTACTTAAAGTTCCTGTGTACGTATTGGCATTTTCTTTATTTCTAAGCCGATTCATTTATTGAAATTTTGAATTTATACCAGATAATTGGATGATACTTTAATATGTCTTGTGAACGACCCTCCAACTCCAGATCTGGTACTAGACCAGATCTGGAGTTGGAGGGTCAACAAATTTTAAATATTATATCGGATAATTTTAAGTATTAGATAATTTATTTGATCAAGATTTTTATATGATTTTTATTTATTTTTACTTATTATAAGGTTTTTGTTTAATCTAATTTTAAACATTCACCTATGAATTTATTGGTCTGTTTGTAATCCAACGATCCGAAAATACTGAACCAGTAGTTACCAATTTGCTGCGGACCGTGTTTAAGATCAAAATGTATCAATGTAGTAATATATTTTATGCCAGAAGGTTCAGCTATTCCCCACAGAGTACCTAAGTACTATTTTTACCTGCGTATTTTATATTATATGTATAATAGAACAATATTATGCACACAAACCTTTTAATTTTATGTTATACAGTTTGTTATTATTGATTATTGTGATCAATGCTTATTATATTCCACTTTAATGTACATATATATATATATATATATATATATATATATATATATATATATATATATATATATATATATTAAAGTTTGTGTAAAACGTGATGTATTAAAGTGTCAGAGCTTATTAGTTATTTTATTGAATTGTAAATTTCTTTATAATAAAGAGCAAATAAGGAATCCCTTAGAAGATCACTCATTCGTCTGTTTTAATATGTCAAACATCAGGTCTCGCCTATCATAACTTAGGCTATATGCTTATGAAATGTTTCCTAAAGGCGTTATTTCTAAGCCAGATTTAACACTGATCACTAATGAACAATGATAATCTTTTAATAATCAAAAAGTTTTAAAATTGCTACGTACGCAATCAATTTCAACATTACAAATGCATGTTTCCGAAGTTCGATCAATAATATTAGACATTTCTTGGGCAATTTACTAGATGTATAATTCTCCTAATGGCTTCCAATAAAGGATGGGTCGACTTATCCAGCCTACCTTATGATATGACGCTAACTTGAATTCATATGTACCTATATAGACTATTTAAATCGTTTATTTTTTCTAACTGGTTTATAAATTATTCTTATTTCGTTTATTAAAATTTGTTAATTTAAACTTTTTGCTATGAGAATTCTCGCAGTACCTACTATGTCGTCTTGTCTTATCATAATAGGCAAAATGTCCTATTATTATCGCGCATCAACGGAAAGGTAACCTGTAACTAAACCAACCAAAAAAGTTATTCGTAATCAACTGCATGCACCATTCGGCTAACTATAAACTTGGTTAGAAGTGAAAATGTTAATATATGTACTGTTTACAGCTTGTAATTAGAAACACTCAAGTCGTCAACTACACAATGCAAGTAAGATTTCGTTATCAGCATTTTAGCTACGCGATTATAAACTTCAAGCCCGACGAACAACTATGAATCGAATTCATCATAAAAAATTGTTCACCGTCAAATACCGTTAGCGTTATCATCAATGAAATAAACCACGGCACCGATACAACGATTGATTCATTGAGTTATGTGCTAAGTGAACGTAACGAAAAAAAATATCTTTGCAAATTTCGGCATTTATAAACGAAAAGAATTGTTGAGACGAACTATTAAAACATTTAAAGATGGCTAGTACGAGATTATAAAATTATTAATTACAAAATTTGACAGCTTGGACAAAAGAAGGGCTTTTCACAAAACGTGATTGTGAAAAAAGTAGGCTGAACGGGTTTTCAGAGCTTCACCTTAAATCGTGTATTATGTTAATTAGTATATTTATTTATTTATTTCTTGGAAACCCCCTGCCCAACTTACTTACTCTAAGCGCTGGACAAATGGCAAATAGTTATAAAACAATGACGAATAAGACAATACACTTGCAGAGCAATTAAATATAATTAAAAAACAAATACACAGTAAATTGCATAAATATCATATAGCCATCAGTAGTGAACTATCAAACAACTCTATGACCCCATTTCCATAGCAATCAATGGAGCAGAATAATAACTATACTTTGTGCATACTGCATTGAGTAATGTGAGTGTACCAAAGAGAGGTGAACGTTGTAGAATATTCGTGCACGCTTTAAGCAGGTAAAATAAACAATGGCATCATCCTCTCATAAAGGGTTGCTGAACTCAGGATCGACATAATGTTTTAATAATTAAAAAAAATGCATGGACATAAACAATTCCTATCGGAGTTGAAGGGAAGTACATCCGACTATGCCCATTATGTAATTTGTGAAAAATAAGTAAGGATAATATCCATACATTTTATAACAGAAAAACTTATTAAACTTTTTAATATTTTCTTCAGTATGATGATATACCAGACCAGAATACTGCGTTCGTTTCAAGTAGACCACGGATTAAAGAGTTAAATAGTGTAATGATGTATACAGTTTCTTAAACATCGTGGGAATTCCGTATGATACCTGCCGTGGTATATCTGCTATCTGTTCGTACGTAAACAGTTAAACTGATGTCAATAAACAGAGTTTGATATCTTGGTGACAGATTAAAACACAATAAAAATAATTTAGTTTAATGTGTATGTACATAAAATAAATGGAAAATGAAAAAGATGAACCGATTATATTCAATTTGCTTATATGTAACAAAATGGAACAATTTGGTGGAATTCATAAAAATAGAATTAAGCCATACTTCTATAGCATTGTGTAATTAAAGCATCGGCTACGTGATTGTTATTTTAACAATGTGACAATATAGAGAAACAAATTAAGGCGATGTTGTAAAATTTATATTTAATCTAACATATTTATTCTTATTGGTTCACACACTGATAAGCTCTTCAATTCTTTAAACATTTTACATTATTTCCTGCCAAGGTTTTTTTATATTATATTTTTTGTGATTTCCTCACAGATTTTTAAATATTTTACATCTTTTTGTTTGGTCAGTCTTGCAAAAAAAATTCTTAGAATTGAGAAGAACTTGCAATAAAGTCAGTTTTCCAAAATTCAAAATTTCCAGTGTTTTTATTATTTACAAATTACAAACTTAGAGACCATCTTTAGCTTTCGGTATAAAAAAGCAAATTTGTATTCTCCAGAAGTGGGTAACGAATCGAATATTTCCCGCTAATTTAAAAATAATATTGAATTAATTTAATATTACAATCATGCCTATATTAGCGGGAAATATTCGATTGGTTATACCCACTTCTGGAGAATACAAATTTACTTTTTTATACCGATTCGAACGTATTCGAGATGCACAAAGTATAGTTATTATTCCGCTCCTTTGACTGCTATGGAAATGGGGTCATAGAGTTGTTTGATAGTTCACTACTGATGGCTATATGATATTTATGAAATTTACTGTGTATTTGTTTTTTAATTATATTTAATTGCTCTGAGAGTATATTGTCTTATTCGTCATTGTTTTATAACTATTTGTCATATGTTCTTCCACATGCCCATTCTTCTTCCGCTTTGGGTATGTAAGATGGGCAGGGGGTTTCCAAGAAATAAATAAATAAATATACTAATTAACATAATACACGATTTAAGGTGAAGCTCTGAAAACCCGTTCAGTCTACTTTTTTCACAATCACGTTTTATGAAAAGTCCTTCCTTTGTCCAAGCTGTAAAATTTTGGAATCAATAATTTTATAATCTCGTGCTAGCCATCTTTAAATGTTTTCATAGTTCGTCTCAAAAAATCTTTTCGTTTATAAATGCCGAAATTTGCCAAGATATTTTTTTTTCGTTACGTTCACTTAGCACATATCTCAATGAATCAATCGTTGTATCGGTGCCGTGGTTTATTTCATTGATGATAACGCTAACGGTATTTGACGGTGAAAAAATTTTTATAATGAATTCGATTCATAGTTGTTCGTCGGGCTTGAAGTTTATAATCGCGTAGCTAAAATGCTACTGGTACTAGAAGTTGCACATTATTATCACCAACTTGTTTATCCAGTGTGGCGATTATGAGCATTACTTCCGCTGATCCGCGTCTTGGAGAAGCCTATATCCAACAGTGGACTAAAAACAGTCTGTTGATGATAATGGATCTTTTTTGAATAAAGTGTAATGAAAGCTGATAACGAAATCTTACTTACATTGTGTAGTTGACGACTTGAGTGTTTCCAATTACACGCTGTAAATAGTACATATATTAACATTTTTACTTCTAACCAAGTTTATAGTTAGCCGAATGGTGCGTGCAGTTAGTTACGAATAACTTTTTTGGTTGGTTTAGTTACAGGCGTGCTTCTTTCCGTTGCTGCCCGATAATAATAGGACATTTTGCTTATTATGATAAGACAAGACGACATAGTAGGTACTGCCAGAACCGTATTCTCATAGCAAAAAGTTCAAATTAACAAATTTTAATAAACGAAATAAGAATCATTTATAAACCAGTTAAACAAAATAATTGAATTAAATAATCTATATAGGCACATATCAATTCAAGTTAGCGTCATGTTATAAGGTAGGCTGGATAAGTCGACACATCCTTTATTGGAAGCCATTAGGAGAATTATGTATCTAGTAAATTGCCCAAGAAATGTCTAATATTATTGATTGAACTTCGGAAACATGCATTTATAATGTTTTAAATTTAATGGAACTATCAAAAATGTATGAATAAAATAACATATTTCGGAATTTTAATGATATTGATGTAAATTTAATTGGTACGTAAAATGTAATAAAGAATTAGCAAAAAAAAGTGTAACTTGCCTAGCAAGGATCTTATACTTTGGTATTTATTACAAATTAAAAATATAGAAACAAGTTTGACATACAGTGATATTTCCAAACTTAGCGATTCTAAAACATTTTGATTATTAAAAGATTACAATTGTTCATTAGTGATCAGTGTTAAATCTGGCTTAGAAATAACGCCTTTAGGAAACATTTCATAAGCATATAGCCTAAGTTATGATATACTTAGGCTATATGCTTATGTTGTCCTGACCTGATGTTTGACATATTAAAAACAGACAAATGAATGACCTTGCAAGGGATTCCTTATTTGCTCTTTATTATAAAGAAATTTAAAATTCAATAAAATAACTAATAAGCTTGTATATTCAAACCCACATCGAGCAACATAAATTTAATGGCAACGAGAGCTTTATTTGCGGTCATCACCTCCGTGCGAGCTTCGCTTCCGGTCATTAACACTGTGGGAGCGTTTAGCGGTACATAGGAGTAGGTAGGCAGATACGTTCAGGGGGTGGACAATGTGAGGCACAACTCCTAATGCGTACGTGTAAAATGAGTAATCTTAAATTACTAGCAATTGCGTTATCAAAATGTATTACAGTTTGTGGTAACCATACGCTTTCATTGAGATTTATTCTTCTGTATCTTCAATACCTGACAGTTCATCTTTACGATGTCCTCTAAAGTAGGGTAGAAAGTATTTGTTAGGGGCTGCATTATAAGCATATACAAATAAAAAGCGTCTTGTAATATGGAATCTCGCAATAGTCCCGTTTTTATGGGACACCTATGAAGAGTAGCCAATCTCTCCATCGTGGTCGAGATTTGTGTAATTGTCAATATGTTTTTTGGCATATTTTTACCGAAATTTTTGATTGGGAGTAGAGAAAAATGTTATAATATGTTTTAAGAATAGTCATACTATGGTGAGTAGTTTCAAAGTAATCTTTTTTTGTATAGCATAACGTTTTAAATTAATAATTTTAGATGAAAAAGAGATTTGAGTAGTCAAAAAGAAGCTCTGTCTAAAAAGATTAAAAAAAATGTTTTTAATACGTAGCAAATCTTAAGAAGTAATACTTTAAAAGAAAAAGATGAAGTTCTAAAATTGATATCTGTTTAAGACACTTTTCGAGCTTTCTTACTAATGAACACGTCAAAAAGCGATGAAAATAATATTGTAAGAAAGAAATGTCATTACTGCGCGTATCCAAAACCATCTTAAACAATATTTGTTGTTTCACGTGAATGTTGTTTTTTAATTTATGACTATTAACGGACATTTTGAGTATAGAAACTGTATCGATCAAATGGTTTTCAAAAATTCTCACGAAAATAAAAAAAAAGCATGTCATGAAATTAAAAAGCGAAATCTTCAAAAATTTAATGTGATTTCAAACTTTTTTACGGTAAGGAACAAAATATGGTTTCATCATTTTGAACTTGAAACTAAACAAAAAACCCAACAAATTTCCTGTTACTGTTTTCGCGGTATAATGATAGTTCTAACTTTTTGGTTTGCTGAAGAAGTTTTGCCAATTTTTCAAAATTGAGCTGATAAAGATTACCGTAGCGAATATTTTTGATAATATAGCGTATGAAAATGAGAATTTTTTTCACATAAACCGCTTTATAAATTATGCCTCTGGATGATGCTAGTAATTTTTATAGATATAACATTTTGCATATAACAATTACATAATTTAGCAGCATATTATTTAAATATTATGGTGCAAAGAAGGTACAATCGTCTTTGCTGAAGTGACTGGAAAGTACACGGGATATTAACGAGCCAACTGCTCGTTTCATGGATTTCATGGTTTCATGGATTATTAAATATATTTCAAGTTATAGGCAAGGCTAATTTTGAGATCTAATTGAAGATTTATTTGTATAACCTCAAATTAATAAACATTATTATGTAATATTCCATATTCTTATAGTAAAAATAAATAGATCGTATTTAGAGATGGAAATTCTGAGTATTGGGTGAAAAGTACTTCATTTGCAGCCAATGTATTTCCGACTTCATATAAGGTACGAAAATAGACTGTTTCTTGGAAGCTTATGTAAGTACGGTTATTGAATTTCTATTTATAATTTTCTTTCAATATCCTTATGACATATCTTTCGTAGGCAAAATACAGTCATGATAGAGAGGAAAAATCATATGGAAATTTCACTCTTAAATTTTTCTTTACAATTTTGGTAAAAGAAAGTTTATTATTAACACTCAAGGTATTTCTACGAATGTGATTTCGTCATATCTAAAGCGTCTTTTAACAAAACTATCTTTTTTTTATTTTCTTTGATATGTTATCTTCAGCAAACTGAAGAATTTATAAATTTTAATCATTTTAATCTTGCCTCGTTTAATAGAGAAGTCAATTGTAAGTATCAGAGAATATTGGTTATAATATATATACATACATATATATATATATATATATATATATATATATATATATATATATATATATATATATTATAACCAATATTCTCTGATACTTACAATTGACTTCTCTATTAAACGAGGCAAGATTAAAATGATCATAGCCGACTGACATGAAGAAAACAGGTTCAAAGCTCTTGAAAACTATGTAGTAGACTAGAGTTACATCTATCTGGGCTCCACGATTTTTTAAAATGAGTATATGTAGAGGAAATACGAAAAAAATTGTGGTGTAATATGGTTTGCCGTAGATAAGCATATAAAATATGGAAAGATAGTCGGATGATAGAAATTACAAAAGGTCTTTCTGATTATTCTGTGAAACTTCAAAGTGCTAGAAATATGGTGCTGGAAGAGTTTACTAAGGATTCCCTGGACAGGATATTCAATTAATATGTCCATTTTTAAAAAATTGCACATTAAAGAGGGTTTTTCATCAACTATAAGGAGACGCATATTTTTTTGGTTATATCACTATCAAAGTGAACTCCATCAAACAGCTTATAGTTTGGAGTAAATTAAAAGGTTAAATATGGCCAAACTTACAAAATTACTGACTCAGCGTGTCGTGATTGAGTATTCCCAAAACGCAACCCACAAATGTAAGTAAAGGCGCAGAGTGAATATGGATGCATTCTCGAGGTGGCAAAATCCATAACGCAACCGTTATTACTATATTGTACAGCGGAAATTGTGTTAATATTCCAATTGTCGTTTCATCCTTAAGGGGCGAATTTCACAAATAGGCAGAAATGGGTGTTAGGTTTTGCAAAATACTCAATAACTACCAAAGTTAGACATAATATTAAAGTACCAGGGCATAGAATGGCCTTTGTACTATGTTGTTGTACGATAATTTATCTAAATTATGTTCCAAACTTTAAAAAAAAATCTCAAGATTTAGAACAAAATTATAAAGATATATCGATTTTCATTTCACTGCGTCTATTCTAAATTAATGTAGCTACATTCTTGTACATGGATTTAACTATGACATAAATATGAAGCCTTTGGTATTAGGTCAAAGTTGCCGAATATTTACGGCATTCCACACTTGAATTTTCCATACTAGCTTCTATGAAAATAAAAACGATTACTATCTCCGGCGCTCGCGCATATTTTGAATTCAGTACCGTTTGCGCTTGCAAACAGTGAGGACGTGAGATTCGGTCGCACTTCGTCAGCTTGTGCCATAGATTTATAACGTGTACACGGCTTGTACATAGTGTAAGTTTTAAGTTGTATATTACAATAAAATGCAAATTACGCATAAATAATTACAACGTAATATTTTTATGATACATTTGAAATGCATAATATTTTGTGCCGCTTTGTAAATAAGTTGATAAATTTGTTGTTATTTTGTATATTTTCAGATAATAATGGGAAAACATAAGATTTCTTACAGACACACGGTATTGGGAGCAAAAATTTAAAAAAGAAATTACGTGTCCTAAACGAAAGTTTTGTAGAAATTTTATAGTAGACGTAATATAGAATTATTAAATATACTCGTATTTTAGAAGTATTAAATTTATATTTTGCTTTTACTGAGTATTACAGATTACTTAGTATTTATATTACGTAGATACATTTTATAATTTCATTGTATTCATAAAAATGAATAATTTTTTTAAATATTAAAGGTTTAAATTTGTTTGATCCATATGTAAGTGCAATATTGTATTTTATTGAAAATGTAATGATTACCTTTTACTATTTTATCAAAATTTTAAAAACAAATTACTTGTTACTCTGTGTTCGTCTGTCTGTATTTTACGGCCATTTATCGTGTGAACGCTGATTTGGAAAGCTGATATAAAATTTGACATAGTTATAGCTTCTAGTAGACGCAGATATAAAACATGAAAACTACAATTCGGGTTGATTTGTAGAGTGAGGGGGAAATGAAGGGTCAAAAATTGTTTTTATCATGCTCATTATGCGGGATACAAAATGAAAGTCGGTAAAATAGGAGTTCAAAAATATTAATATTTTTGATGGGGTTCAAATATATTAATATTTTTTTAAAGGCATTTTTTTAAAAGTCATAGAAATGATTATTCCAGCACTAGAAAATTATTCTATCTCTAATTTTGCAATTTTTTATTAGTTTGTTATTATTGACATTGAGTTGCAAATTCGTGTGATACAATTTTACTTTATCATTAAAAGAAAATAATCGTCATAATTGTTGCAGGAACCATGCTATAGATGAAATTCAAAATAATTTTGCAGGAGTTAATGTTGAAAGAGAAGGGATATGTACTAGGACAGAAAATGTACGTCTAATGTAATAGTTCCGAGTTAATTTAAAATGTTTGCGTGTTACATTTCACCCATAATATAATTAAGCCTATTAATTTAATATGATAGTTCCAGGTCTAGTCAGCGCATAGCGAATCCAATGATAATCTTGTGTGTTATATATATATATATATATATATATATATATATATATATATATATATATATATATATATATATATATATATATATATATATATATATATATATATATATATATATATATATATATATATATATATATATATATATATATATATATATATATATATATATATATATATATATATGTACATATATACATTTTGGCCGTAAATCTGTAAAGTATATATTGTAAGTGTCTCTGTGAAGTGTCTATTGTAATTCGATATCGCTGAAATTCGTAACATTTAAAGCCAACTAATTTAAAAATTGTTAATTGAGCTATTGATTGCACACCTAAAGTTGAAATGTTAAAACATATATATGGTAAAATTTAAAAAATTACTGAAATAATCTTTTAATAAATTATTACATATTAAGACGCTTGTTATCCGACCGGTTCACGAAACATCGTAATGGAGACATTATATAGGATTTTTCATTTTTAATAATTTTTTAAAATATTTTTATTATAAACCTTTACAGGTTTTATTTTTTTCTTATTTACAAACAAATTATTAAATTTTCTTTCATACGTAGTTTCATTATTTTAACATTTCACCGTATTGTATAATTTTTTTTTTCTTTTATATGTTGCTCATGGGTATATAATATTAGCACAAATATTCTAAAAAAAATTTTTCTGGCTTCTATTATCATTCTATACGTTATATTAATCACTCCTTTAAAATATTTTCAAAGTATAAAGTTGGCTCTGTTATAATTTTATTACTTGTATCAATAACTTTTATGCTGCTCTATGTCTACAATATACAGCAGGAATCCATTAATAAGTACACGAAAAAATTGGTCAATTTTAGTTTTTTCATGTTTAATGCCTAAATATTATCATTTGCAAAGAAAAAAAGTATTTTAAATTTTTGTTATCATAATTTGCACAACATTTTTTTAGGGATTTTATTTTTATCTTAGTCTATGCTTGCCACACTAATTTACAAAAAGATTATACATAAAAAATTCCCCAAATTCAGTCAAAAATCAATCTAAACCACATCCAAGGTTGAATCGTATTCCGTATCAAGAGATTTACAAAGACATTATAACAGAGAAATCATGCTCGGATTTATTTTAATAATTAGGCTAAAAAGCGTGTCAATCAGTGTTCCCACTGTGCCGAGCGTGTTCGTGTAACGCACACTATTAAGAGTCACAGCACCGCCGGCGCCGGTGCGCGCGCGTATGTATTAGTGGAAAACAAAATATTTCAGCGCATACATCCTACCCTTAATATTCCGAGTTTTCAGTAGATTGAATGTTTAAGGGACATACATAATAATTATTTATATTGTTTTTGTAGTGTACACACACACACACACACATATATATATATATATATATATTGTATTCCCTAAAATATTTTAAATTTGCAACACGTACCTTCCACATATTGTAAAACTCTCTCGGTAAATTGTATTTGTAAAGAAGTGGAAAAACCCTAATGCACTTAATATCTGTATAGATCGAAAGGCCACCAATATATAATGTAAGACAATACCATAAATATGTATTGTCTTACATTATATATTGTCTTTCCTAGTTTTGCTGTTCACTAGGTGCAATAAAAGGAATTATAAAGGACTTGAGGATCCCGAAAGCGGGCTAAGAAGCCGCCCCACCACAATAGTATGAACTAAAATAATATAATAAACCACACTTCGATTTTGGCAGTCAAACAGTTGACACCATTTTAATAAACATTGCATATTCAAAATCTGTGTCAAATAAATGATTTTTTTTGTGAGCGTCTTAATAAAATAAGTCGCTAGTGGTATAACAGTATACATAATTAGATATTATTATTTCACCTATACGTCTCATAGCAATATATATATATATATATATATATATATATATATATATATATATATGTATACATATATATTACGACTTTATTTCGTTATTCATTTCGATGTATAAAAACCTGTACTTATACTTTGTAAAAAATACGTATTAATGCATTTTAATACAACTTACAATTAATACAAGGTATATTCATAGTCGTATACATTATATATTTAGTTAAAATAAAATATATTTTGACTAAATATTTCATATTTGTGTTATGGACATTTCGAATTAAGAAAATAGTCTGTCATATCAGAGCATTCGCTATATTAAATTTATAATGACGTCATGTCCTATATACTCCTTTGAATGTAATTAATCGCTTTAGTGGGTTAATCGTGATGATATAATAAATAGATAGACGGACATAATCAGTTTTGCGTTTATAGTATTAGTGATTTCGTCAAAAAAGTTCTTTCGATTTTTTAGATCGCCAGTAATTTTTATAGGATACAAATAAATAAATATGTATTCCTTCTTTCTTATATACAAATGTATACAACGAGAATTCAAAGACTTATATTAAGGATTGAAGTAACACTGAATCTCGATCGCGACTCGCAAATAAAGATTTTTCTTTCATAAACTCTCGGCTCCATTACTCCTAATGGCCATCCGCTAATGGCTTTTAAACACTTGTCATCTGTATTGTTAATAAACGTACCATTTACGTATGACGCCTGTCGTATATACTTTATGTTAAAAGTAAACTTGTACAAAGGCGAGTGTTCTAATAAACAATTTGTTCCGCACTCAGTTTCAGTTTATTTCAGAATAATTTAAAGATTCGGGGACAAAACTGAAACGATTTTATTTCAATATCAATTTAATATATTATTCTCTGTTTTATGTTAGTATTAAGTTGATACATAAGACATATGGATTTTGACAATAATATCCTTTGATTATTTTTCTCTCGTGTTATTGAGACAAAAGGAAGACAAAAACAATACTCTAGTTTGAATTTATTTTTCCTAGAAACATTTTTTTAATCATAACATAAATCAGAAAAGGTTTGTATTTCGCTATCGTAAATTTAACGATTAAAGAAAAAGGAAATTAAAATAAATTCCTGCTTTATTTCCCTTACAGCTTTGATTCTCTTTAATTTTGCTTTAAATTTCATGTTTATGTCGACGTTGTATAGAGCAATTGATTGCATGGTTTTTGAAGCATACACAGTGTAATAGTATTCGCAGAAGGAGATGTCATACACGTGAATTTTGTGTAGATTTCTAGGACATGGAAGACTATTTGTACTTAAAGCTTTAAGTTTGTATTGATATGCAGACTATGTGCACTTAAAGTTTTAAATTTGTTTTTAAGACATTAAAGATTATATAAACATATTAAGGTTAGGTAAATACAATAATAAAAAAAAAACATTTCCGCCAACTGAGTTGAAACCTACGTTTCGAAATAAGTTGTTGAATTCGAAAATGTAGTGAATACATATATTTAAAAGGAGTTCTATTGTATGTAAGAAATCTCTAATGAAATTCAGAAAATCCACTTTTTCGCAATCGGGCAAGGATGGAAATGTACTTACATAATCAGAGGAAGGATATTGGTAGACCTAGGTTTTAATTAATATAAATTCACAATTAAATGAAATTACGTGATGTAGTATTATTTCTACTTTCTTTAAGTTTTTTACCACGACCTAGGTCTCGTTGTATTACAATATCTCCAGGTGGGCTATTAGTAAAAATTCAAACTATTAAGTATTTTTCTGTATAGGACAGAATTTTAGAAGGTGTTTTATTCAAATGTGATACAACTCAACCCATTATCCCTAATATACTTATATATTGTATATACGTAATGTATACATATGGTGCACGTATGAAATTTTGTACCTATATGCGGATTGTGCTACTTTTAATGAATTTTCTTGAAATCCTTGTCGAATACTTTTTTGAGATAGACCCATGGGCGTAGTAATGATAGGTAAACAATTATAAGGTTTAGCATGGTTTATTCCGTTTTCTTTGTCGATAGCCTCCTCTCCCGCGTATGAAATCAATTATCTGTTTTTGTGCAGTAGTTCTATTCATATAAAATATTAACATAAACAAGATATGATCAATCAGTTATTATCTTTCTCCAACATCAACTATGTAACCGTTAGTTGGTCTCTATTTACAAGTTTTTATTAGTTTCGCTTGTACGTAACTATGCATATGTAAACAACCCTAGTAAGCCGATTTTTATCAACTTCGATATGTCGTATAAATTTAGAAATTTGTAAACTTATCCAGTACTGACGATAGTATAATAATACGTAGAGAGGTGGTCATATGAACTTTCATAATTAACAAATTGCGCCCCGCGATTTTGCCCGCGCAGAATTATTATAATTATGCTACTTTCCTCCTCGCATAACAAAAAACGTGTCCGCTTCATTCGCCAGACAAAATTAGTTGTTGGAGTTACAGTATACTGGAGATAATACCTGATGGGCATGGTCAGTTAATAAATAAGCCGGTTTCTCTATGGTTTACCAATTTCCGTTACAATTTTTATCACTGCTTTGACTAAAACAATTGTATCATATAATATTCCCCATACATGGGTTTTCTAACTAAAAAAAATTTAAATCGGATGTGTAGTTCCAGAGATTATTGCGAACGAACAAACAAAACAACTTTTTTACTTCCATGAATCGCAATTTTATCTAGCTTAGATTTTTTCTTAATTTATGGGTTATCCTCCACAAAGAACATTTTTGAAATTGGATACGTAGTCTCAGAGATTATTGCGAACAAATAATCAAAGCTGTTTTTCTGCATTATCACTGTTGTTCTTCTATGAATCGCCACTTTTTATTAATTTTACGATTTTATGTCATTTTTTGTTAGAAAGTGCATATTTTGATGAGGATTTTAAGTTAGATAAAATCGCGATTCACATAAGTAGACAGCGATACAGTGTAAAATAAATCTTGTTTGTTCGTTCGTTTTATTTGTACAACTTTCCCTCTTTATTTCAGTTCCACTTCTATAAATTGCGATTTGAGGAAATTTTTAAGCTAGATTAATCTAGTTTAAAATTTTCCTCAAAGTATGGGCTTTCTAACAAGGTGATTTTTTTAAAAATGGTGTCACGTAGAGATTTATGTGAACAAACTATAAAATTATCCGCTTTATAAATTAATATAGATAGATATTTTTTGTGTATATTTTAAGTATGTTTTGTTCTACAAAATACCATGCTTTATAAAAGTATCTTATATATCTTCAAATCAGCTTCATTTAGCAATCATAGCTGCAAATCATCTTATATAGCTTCAAGTTCAAGCTCAATCGCTGTATCTTTACGATTAGTTGTTTAAACCCATGCAATTAGCTCTTATTGCCCTAGCACTAAAACTGAATTTTAAGTTTCTAAAGAAATATTTTACAGAAAGAAAATGAAACCTAAATTTTAATCTGAATCTCAAGCATTATCGTAAAACGTCCTTAAAATCGATTTAGTAGGAAACAAGTGTACAAATATTTAAAAAGAAAAAACAACGAGACATAAATTAGAAACAATTTTAAAATTTAAGTACACGTAAAAGTACCCTAGATTTTAATTTGACCTCCAAGCATCGTTCCAGTGAAGGTTTTGGTTAAGTCTGTTTAATAGTTTTATATAACTACTGTTCGTCTTTTATGAATATAAAAATAGACCCAAATCTATAGAGAAATTTATTTTTACTTATGAACTAACCGAATAATTTTATTTGATTATTAACATAATTCTAAGAAGCCCAGGTACCTAGAAACAGGTTAATGAATGTAAAACTGAATGTTTTACATTTTATAATTAGTCTTTATATTTTTCAGTTCGCCCAGCTAATTCAAGTAGGGCTAAATTTACTAAATTATTGAAAGTAAATTTTGAATAACCTGAAAAGTCAATCATAACGTTCACTATCTAGTCTGTCTAGCTGTCTAGCTATCTTTACGTAAAGTGAAAGAAGATGCGATTTTAACTTGCGTAGCTCTCAAAACAAAGATTTAATTATTATACAACAAGCAAACATCTACTTAAAGTCTAATAATTCTGTAACATTTCCTTTATTTATATAGTAACATGATATAAACCTAGGGCTGTTTAAATAAAATTCCTCACTGAAATTATAAGAGCGAAAAGCAATAAAAATACTTGATCTTTTGGCAAGTTATAACTATATTTTGGAATTAACTGTGATTAATTTACAAGTTTTCATTAAACTCAAAGATAAAAAGGATTGCAAAATATAAATTAATATGTAATGAATAAAACCTGGCTTAGTCTCCTTTATCCCAATCATACAATAATCTTTTATGAAATGTTATCTCTACCCAAGTTACAATACTTTGGAATCAACTAGATCCTGGCAACGAGGACTCTATAAATATACTCTATCATAATCCCTTAGTCCCATCCTTTCTTACTTTTACCTCGTTCCCCCTTTCTCAGTCGTGCCATGTCAAGATCTGTAATTAATATTTTTTTCCAATCTTTTTTGATATGCGGTTTTTACTGTTTTTTTAAAGCGTATATATTTTAACTTACAAATTTTGCAATAGAGTCGATTTGTGAATATTTTTACATTCCTGAACATTAATAAACTCTCATATTATGTCAAATGTATATTATGGGCATATTGAAGTTTGAAATAAATAAATAAAATTAAATTTGCCTTTGATCTGATGAAATTCAAATCTCCCTTTTTATAAAGAGACATTTTTCATTCTCACCGATAAGGTAATTCTGAGAGTAGAAAATTATACGGACTTATAGGGATTTTGCAGACATCTTAACGACATTACCTTCTGTAGCTGTAGTTTAAAGGATTGGAGTAAAAGTTTTATTCATTTTATCTCGGATTAGAACTTTTTAATTAGACTGATTCACAAGATCCAACGTACTTATCTTCATAAACTAGTATTAAGATTTGAAATTTACAAGTGTTTTTACCTCCAATTCCTAATTATTTTTAATAATATTTTCCACAATTTTCCAAGACTAGAGTATTGCTAGCTTATAGTAAAATTGTTGTACTAATTACATTCATGGGATTTGTTTTTTTTCTATGTTATACTAGTACTTGTGTAATGATTAATTTAACTTAATGTTAATAAGAGCGCAAAGCAGATCAAAAACGAAAAACAAATAGTAAGGTATGTTTGAAACTGGTTCCAGCAGTTATAAAATATGTAATTATTTGACTGACTTCTGTTATACCCCAGTATAGTAGAGATAGTACTATAAATTACTTTATTTTTTCTTGGATTTATCTATTTTTTACTCAGTTAACTTAATTTTGTTTAATTTAACTTCTCCTAGTTTCATATTATCATTCCGTTCTGACCTTTTGCAATGAAATGATTTGTTATGTGCTTTATTTTACTTTGACGAAAATATAATAACGTACCGACATGTGCACTAAGTGCTTCTGTTTTCCCTGCTGCGTGCATGCATGCATCATACCAAATGCTATCAAAATGCGTTTGAAAACTTTTTATTTAATTTCTTTCAAGCTACTGATGCAAATTATAAAGTACATAGGGCAATTTTTTCAATTAAAATTATTTCAATTTAAAATTTTCGACATGAATTTTTTCTTTGATAAATATAGTCATGTTCTTCATTTTAATTAACAAAAATATAATAAGGTAAAGCAACGTAATACGCTTCCGATATTCCAGTTACTGTAGCTTAACTATAACAGACCACAAACTTTTTTATAATCCCCTTTCCAGACCTGCAACTCCCCACACATAATATTATTGTATATGTAATAGTTTTGTCAGCAGCCGTGATGAATGTTCACAGACTAACAACTTTCTTCTCCTACGTTAATACTGACTATATCTCAAGAATTATATAACATAGATGCATTATATACAGCCCATAATCTATAAGCTTCCGTATGGGATAGTAATAAGCGTTTTTAGAGTTCTTTTTTCAGAAAGTAATAAAACTCTCAAGAGTGCAATAACGTAAAGTGGTAAGCGATATAAATATGTACCAATTGATATGGATCGCTTCAGTCTTTACTAGAATATTGAAGCGAAAAGAGAATTCATACATCATTGCCTCTTGTATGAGTTTCATTTAAATGACTCAGCAGCTGAAGCTGCTCGAAAAATACGTAATGTAGAAGATGAAAATTAAGAATTAATTGAGAGAGATCCCCGTCTTACCTCACGTTGCCTGGCAGCAAAGTTCAGTTGCAGTTATGTGCAGATATCGGAACACTTGCATCGACTGGATAAAGTGTGCAAACTAGGGGTTTGGACACCATATACCCTGACCAACGTTCAGTAAGACCAGCGTGTCAGTATATTTATGAATCTTTATTCACTGAGTAGTACTGTGCACTGGTTTGACCAATTGATAAGTGAGGATGAAAAGTGGATTCCGACCTAAACCATAGGTGAAAGCACCAATGGATAAACTCACACGAAAAGCGAATACCGACTCCAAAAACTGAATTTTCATCACAAGAAATTTCGTTATCTGCTTGATGGAGTGCAAAAGAATTACACAATAAACCCAACATAAATTGGAATTAACTGTGCACAGAAGTACAAAACAAACGTATAATTTTTAAACACTCAAAAGTGTACTTCCTTCCCGATAACGCCCAGTGGCACGTAACTTAAGTCGTCCGCCAAAACTTATTGGATTTTCATTGGCAAATTCTACCATTATCACAATATTTTCCTGACTTAGCACCAACTGATTTTTGTTTATTCTGTTCTTTACGTAATCACATTCAGGATAAAAAGTCCGATGACAGAGCAGAGTTGTCAGATTTACTTAATAAGTCACAGCCGCAAATTTTTTACGCAGAATAAATCCACACTTTACTTGCAATGTGTAATGGCATAATGGTACTTATTATGCACAATAGTAATTTACAATGAACAAAAAGTAATTACAATGTAAAAGTAATACAACTAATTACAAGAGTAATTACAATGAACAAAGAGTAATTACAATGTAAAAGTAATACAACTAATTCCAAGAGTAATTACGATGAACAAAAAGTAATTACAATGTAAAAGTAATACAACTAATTACAAGAGTAATTACAAGGAACAAAAAGTAATTACAATATAAAAGTAATACAACTAATACAACTAAGACAATGAAAAAAAATTGCAATTATAATGTTCAATACTTTCCTGCCAACTTCCAGCTTCCTATATCCTTCAAAGCTTCCTATATGTCTGTAAGCTTCCTGGAAAGGTCTATATAAATCAGATTAGTAGTTTTTGTTTATGTGAAAAAACAAACCAAAGAAATTTTATCGAGCAGGCCTCTCCGGTAAAGCAAATTTCATCCATCTTCTGTCTACTTATTCGTCCGTGTCATTTTTTTTATACATATATACATATATGTATAAGGTTATAAATTGACTTATGAGAGTAATACATGAAAATCATTAGTGAACAATTGGTGAATTCATGTAACATATAAGCTTATGAAAAATATTTTATTTGAAATCGCTTCTGTAATTTGGAGAATATTTTTCACACGTTTTTTCTCATCGACTGTTTTTTTCACTCTCTTTTCTCGGTCGCACGGGTTTGTTGTTTATTTTCTATAACATGCACATTGCAATATTTTAAATACACTTACGTAATCATTACACTTACGCAAATCTTGGTTAATTACATGTTTATTTAAATAATATATAAGTAATTAAAATAAAAACTGAGGAATCGATAATTAAAAGGAAAAGAAAATGGTAATAAACCACTCAGAGTAGATAATTTCTAATGTATTGAGAATTAATGGAGTAAGTCATTTGGAAATTGGAATAGATTTTCAATATATTTCATTTTCCAAGCAAGGATCTGTATATATTTTTCGGAAAAAATATTTATTAGTTCAAACATTTTTCATGACACAATTCAATGTATAGTCTGATAATCAATATACACTTTTAATAAAAATCCCTTGATAATTTCATGAAATATGATATAATAATGTCATAGAAAAAATCTCACCAAAATTGAGAAACTCAAGTCTCTTTCGCTGTAAATGATTATATCTCACTTAATCTAGAGATTTAAAAACGTTCTGATGGCCATATTTGCATTTTAAGTACAATTATGTTGGTCTGAAAAATGCTAAAGTGGTATTTCACAGTGATATAATTCTATCCCATTTTTCATCTAAATCTCTTACACTTATATTATCGCGAGTTATTTGTTCATTTTTCAAACACTCTTTCTTAAAAAACAAAGTCCGTTTTAATTCTACTTAATAATTTTGAAAGACAGAATTAAGTTTTCATTTGCATCAGTGAGAATTTAATTTGCTACGATTTCTAAATATTAAAGTAGCACACCAATTTCTTGTATACTATGTGAGGGTTAACTTTTAACTTTATGACATGTTTTATAGCCGTATCAATATTAAACAAACTTTAATATGACACATAAAAGACATCTTTCTTACAGAAAATTAAATTACAATTTAGAATTGCAGAACATTGCTAATTTAATTGTACAAACTAAGAAAAATAATAAGTTATAAAATATATGAACCTACGCGTACTTAACCATATTTATTACAAAGATAGAAGATAAAAAGGATATGGAAGAAGTTTATATTTAAATGTGAGATGATATCTTGAAATTATGGGACAACCTTTTAAAAATATTTCTTCGAGAACCTCTTTAATATATTTTATTACTGCCCTCTTGCGGACTTAAGATAAATTATTAAAACTTAGAAATAATTTAACGTCATGTTGGGAAAAGTGAGCGAAAACTAATTTACGAAAATAAACATGAGGAGACTAGCGACCAGTCGTTACTCAGAGAGTGTTGAAACGCAAAAGCGCTTATATGGCTACTATTTCTCAGTATTTTAGTTATAATTATTTGTTTAGTTTTGAACAAACATTTCTTAATATAAAATATTTTTTTTGCATATCTATTGGTTCTTGAATGTCACTTAAAAAGCTCTATAAATCTCTCGGACAACCGATTTGAGGGTCTAAAATCAGGAAAAGTCTTGTTGTGGGTATTAATTATTAAGCTGCAAAACTAGCAAAAACTCTGTTGTAGTTGTTGTGGTCCTGCGTAAACAAACCACAATATTATAGTTTATCTATAGATATTGTCAAAAGTCAACGTAAGAAATTGCAATGTAGTTGTTGTTGACCTGCGTAAACAAACCAAGTTGTGGTTTATCTATAGTTATTGTCAAAAGTCAACGTAAGAAATTGCGAGGTCTTTAAGGATGTTCTCTTATAATAATTGAAAATTAGATTTTTATGGATTTTGACTATTTTTCAATTTTATTATATTTATTCCTGAAATAAGCATGATTGACAACACATGTGAGTTCTGTTTAAGCTAAGTTATACAAACACATTAGTAGCGTGATATATATATGTATTTCAATAACACTTTTTCATGGTATTGCTACGGAATCAATGAGTTATCAATATGGAGTCTCTCAAAAGACACTGTTCCTAACAAGTCAATGACTTATGTAAACTGGACGTTTTTGTTGCTATCCCTAAGAACATAATGCTTTATTACGGGAATATATATATATATATATATATATATATATATATATATATATATATATATATACGGGAATATACGGGAATATATATATATATATATATATATATATATATATATATAATATATATATATATATATATATATATATATATATATATATATATGTATATATATATATATATATATATTTATATATATATATATATATATATATATATATATATATATATATACATATATATTGGGATACTATTTAGGTAGATTGATTAACTAGATAAGTTAAATAATAATAATCATACATTAATATATTTTTGGATAAGATTGAAATAAACTAACATTTTTTGAGAAGTTGGTAAAAATATGAAAAACTAATTTTAATGCATTGATTCAATTGGTTCATTTAGATACGGCATTTTACAGTATATATTTCTGATATACAGACGATTAGCAAGAAAATATTAATATTTTTATAAATTATTGAACATTTATTCAGATAAGTTGCAAAATTATCGATTTATTTAAAACAAATATTCGAACATTTATTTTAGATAAATCGATAGTTTCGATAATCCGTAAGTGAAAACTATGTGAAAAGTCGAAATAACATTTATTTTTTTCGGTCACTTCATTTGATATTCAGCATAAAATATTTTTTTACGGGATACGTGTGGTGGGCAAAATACTCATTTTTTACTTGTATATTTTCGTGTACGTAGTCACGTACTTTGGCAGTTAATTATAAACATTAAATGCAAAAGTATATCCCAAATGCTCTGAATTGTTATCTAAAACTTATTTTTACTATTTTGTTGAAAATAGTAAACCGTGTCAAAGCAGGTAAAGTAAAACCGAGTTGAAAATAAGTCACGACATATTGCGGTGGCGGCACATTGCTACTGAAAATATTTTTAACGGTACAGCGTTTATGGGTCGCAAGAGAGACTCCAGACGCAATACATTAAAATAAATTGCTTTGTGCCAAACAACCCCATCCGGTGAAACACGCGCACATGTAACACTATTTGTCAACGGAAATGTTAGACAAAGGCTAAATGTGGATTTTTTTGCCCGTGAGCCGGGATCGAATAATCCATTACACCTTAACAGCGAGTTGAAAATTAGCGAAGAAAATGAAAATTCTATTTCCTTAAACTTAGGAATGGAAAGATCAGACTATAGTAATATACAAATTACTTAGGAATATATTTAATTAAATTTATACTTTCTATCCAGTTTTAAATGAAACATAGTGAAAGAAGGTAAAGTTTTTCTCGAGTTTCTCATGAAATATAGTGAAAGAAGTAAAAAGAAGAAGAAGAAGTAAAATAATAAGACTATAAAGAATACCTTTACATACAAAATAATTAGGTGCGCGACTTCTCTCTCGTGGAAAAGGAAAAAAGAAATTGGGACGTATTATGTCAAAGAAATGACGTACTTTCGAATTCATAATACTAGTTAGGATGAAAGGATTACGGAACTACGGGTTATTGACTTTCGATTTAAATGTAATGTACATAAGACGAACTAACTGCTGTAAAAACCGTTATATAGTGTGGACTTACTACGAATATCACTGATAAATCTAATATCAGTAAAAATTTCAAAATTATTACAATATGTGAAAGAACAGTTTAAAAGTTAACATGAACAAGTAAATACAAAATAGAGAAAGGATAGGAGAGAAATAAATAATGAAGTGACAAGGAATCAACATACCTTTAAATATGTAAATTAACTACGAATTTCGGAAACAAAAAACAAATTTTTTTCCAGATTTTGACAGAATGTTAACTAACAGAGTACTCATAAAAAAGGGAACTATGTTTGAGAATAAGTTGAATGAAGATAAATTCAAGACGTAATACAAAGTCAAAGGTACTCAAAATTATGAAACTAGAATTAACATAACATCGATTCCGGGTATATTTAAAAGAAGACCTAGAATGTATCAGTTATGTTGGCGTTATTATAGGATTTTGTTGGCTGGGGATATTTTCAACGGCATTTTGATTTAAAAAATTTCTCTCATGTTTATATTAATGGACAAAAATAAAATATATATTATAATCATAATACAAAACAATAAGGCCATCCTTACAAACCTATTTACATTGTATTTTTAATAAGAAATGAAAGTAACAATGAAAATGCAATAAAGAAAATAATAATTTTTCAGAAACGATTACAAAAAGAAATTAAATATATATTGTTATTTTTAACGTATAGCTTATTCATAAATTAATTAAATATAAATTGTTAACTTACAGAATCAAGGAATGTATGGATACATTCGTTTTCTGTTGATCTATCGTGGCTATGGGTAAAATGGATCAGAATATTAACATTTTGTTTATCTTGCTGGTTCAAAGAGATCCGTAACAATTAGCATTTATAATAAACCAAAGTTTTTTAGAAAAATAACCTGAGTTTTGTAAAAAAATACATGATTTCTCATTTTTCTGATTAACAATTTAAATAAAACTTTTAAGGAGCGTATTTTCTTTGTATAAGGGTGTCATTTTTATTTTTAATCCGCGTCAAACACTATGTTGACTTTTATTAGTCTTTTTTCCTCATTGTATGAAATGGCTTTGAACACAAAAAGTGCAAATGCTACGGTAATTGTTAAATAATTTTATTGAAAGTAATTATTGAGAGCTAGATTACTGTATTTTTCAAATTTCGTTAAACCATACTTTGGAAGTATATTTAACACTTTGGTGACGCATTTGGAAGGAAATATCTCGAAACTGAAGTAATTTATCTAATAATCACTTGATGTAGTAGATATTTTTTTTAAAAATTAATGTTTTCATTGGTATCAAAAAATATTTTTAAAATTTTACTTCATGTTCGGTGTTGGATCATTAACTTGTACATCAAATATCATCTCAATAGTTTGCGATAGTAATAGGTAGCTAACTTACAGCCGAACACAAGTGATGTAATTATAACGGATCCTTGTTGAAACCATAATCTTAAAAACACACTATTTTTGTGCTACGACTCGGAGGTATAATACACGAATTAATAATACTTTTATAAGTTGATATACAATTTTAACCTGTGTTTTCATATGTTTAAAGACCGAATATCGAAAAAAAAACCTTTACTTAGCTAATATCTAGAAGTAAAGAGAAACATACGTACCAAGAAATAATAACAGTTTCTGCACTACTTATCGCAATATACAGAAGTCATAAATATTGTGAAATTCACTTAAAAAGCTTAAATTTTTGAAGTGAAAACTTTTTTAGGTCGATCTGCGCACTATTTCTGAGCAATGAATGAAACTGATCCATCCACTGATGGATCTGATGAATCAGTTTCGTTCACTGCCCGGTGACGCTGAATGGGTGTATTATAAATAACATCAAAGTGGTATGAATTACAGAATAGAGGTAAAAGTATGAGCATTACAACATACTATTCAGAGTGCGACTAAATTTTATGCCCTTTAATTAAAACCATTTTTGTACCATTAATCAAATTTAATTAAATTTTATACCATTTCGTTTGCTGTATTGTTATCCGGAAGAAACCAAGTGAGTCATTAGAGACTATCAATTCAATATTATTTGTACTATATTCCATTACAAAAAAGAAATAGATTTAAAGGAATTGAAAGCCATATATTAATAATTTCATATTTTTCCGATAGGGACGTAATAGGTCGTATAAACAAACAAGGTATTGTGTAAAAGAACTGTTTAAAAACTCGCCAAACAACATTGCTTAAGATTTTGCTTAGGACTTTTCGGTAATGTTCGAATTAAAAACCTATTTTACAACCTTAAATTGTTAGAATTCCGTAATAAATACCGAAATATCGAGAAAAAATTGTATAATGTCTGGTTTAGCAAAAATGCAAATTTCTCGTTTTTTTTTGTTTTCAATGAAAGGATATACATAAAAAATGACGTATTTTCAGAAATTAGAGGTCCAACTTAATTATTTCATTATAAAAAATTCCGTTGAAATATGCACTTTTTATGGGGAAACGCTTGTCAGTTGGTTGTCAAACATAAATTTCAAAACCACCCTTTACATTTTAATATTTTTATTTTTTAATGTCGATTTTTTTACAGCGAATTCACGTTTATATATGCAAATTGTGTATGTGCAAACAGTGCTTAGTGTTACTAAGAATGGCAATTAAGTGGGAAACTTATAACGTACACTTCTTTGGAAACCTCACTTTTGTATGGAAACTTTTTCAAATCATTTTTTTAAATAATATAATCGCAATAGAGTCCAAAAAAAACAAAAAAAAAAAGAATTCACATTTCCGCTAACCAGACTTGTTCTGAACAGTTGTTTATTCCACCAATACCTCTGCTCATATTCAAGGGCTTTGAAAGATCCTTTAAAAATATATAAATCTTGATGTTTAATGAAAGCAAAAATAGAAATTAAAAAAAAAATTGTCTGATCGTTATGAAGTGTATCAAACATGTTCTAATCTGAAAAGAATATATTAGAAAAACTTGTAAAATAGGCAGAAAAATTTTACCTTGAAAGTTGCGGTACAATTGTTATTGATGGCTTTCAATTATTTTTTGACTGAAACTGATTTGAACCTCCACACTCCTGATTATAGTTCGAATGCATCAATTACTATTCTACATTAATAAAACTAATTAAGCTTAGTTAATATTATTACGCCCTAAAGATTTACTCCTTTATTTTGAAAATGAATCAGTCGAGAAAATGTTTAATTCATATTTCAACACTCTAGCAAATAGTTCACTTTACGTATATAGTATAAAATATAATGTGTTAGAAAATACTGGCGCAGATGTTTGGGTCTCTTTAAACTATAATATAAAGTTAGACGTACATAGTTTTAATATTTCATGTACTTTACTTCAAAAGAAACCTTTATTAATTGTAAATAAATATGAGTATGAAGGGGACTTTAAATACGATTACCACTTAACTAACTGTAGGCAATGCTATCCATAAAATATCTCTCTAAATTATTTCTTGGCTTTGCTGCCATGTAATCTATCTCTGGACTTCTTTCTTATTATTTGACATGCGTTGGCGAGAGACAAGCATTGTTTCACGTATAGCGTTCACGTACAAATATTTGCTTATGACCTTACATGGTTCATGCGTTGGCGTTGCTTAAGTTGCTGCTTGGCGTTATGCCACGTTTTATCCTATTTTTCCATTCAAAATTACTTTCAAGGAGTGACTTGAGTGATTCATGGACCATTTCAAATTTGTTGTTTATTTTTCCAATTCTTTACACAGAAGCATTAGTTTCGTCTTTTTGTTTGTTGCTTTTTATTTTTCTTTACGTGCGATGTATTGATCAATTTACATAAGTTATTAGCTGCCGGTCTTATTCGGGTAAAAAGGGACCATTGTTTCCATTTTTGTATATAATAGCATTTTCTTGAAAAAGCCCAAAGAAACTGAAAATGTTTGTCATATCTTTGTAAATCAATTTTCTTATCTCTAACTCTGATTATTTCGAAATTTCCATACAATTTTTTCACCGTTTTAATTTTTTACCGTTCATCATATGTTTAAGGGTCGAATTTTAAGAAATCAAGCCTTACCGAATACCTAGAAGCAAAGAGACATATATGTTCCAAAGAATAATATCAGTTTCTGAAATTACTTATCTTAATGTAAAGAAAACATATATATTGTAAAATTCATTAAAAATATTACAATTTTTTAAGTGAAAACTTCTTTAGGTGCATCGGCGCACTTTTTCTGAGCAATGAACAAAACTCAGCCGTCATATTCGGGTCGGTGACGCTAAATCGGGTAAACTCGGCTCACTTCAGCATCGCCCAAGCGAGTTCCAAATTCAGAAATAATGAAATGCGATTAATTTAATCTGGAATGCATTGTTCGGGTAAACTCGACTTCCATCGGCATCGGCTGAGCAAGTAACATGGAGTGCAACCTTTTAAGAATTATGTTCTATTTTTTAAGAATATTTTATTTGAAACGTTATTGAAAAATAATATTATTTTTAAAACTAAGATACACTTATTATATTAAATTACACTAATATAATACGGGTACGTTATTTTTGTTTTTTAATTTTCGTATTCAAAATTTCTAACTTACCAAAATTTTTGAATATGGATTTGAGTTTTCTAGAATTGCTGTTTATTAAAATTAAAACAAAAAGTATTTTTTCCCTTATAGATGAACAGAAGTTCCATTAAATGTCAGTATCATATCATAGAACTCATTTTTGTTTATAAACTAGAAATTATCCATATTTTTCCCGCATTTTGCAGAGCTTAATACTGGTGTACCCCATTTCAATTATTAGCGTCATGTTATTCGTACACCATCTACACTCTATGTAAGCGAACCGAGTACGCGACTAAGGTTGTACAACAAAATTAAATAAGTTAGCATTAGATGGCGCTGCATTATTTTTGAACGCACTGTATTGGGTTTTTGGATAATTTAATCAAAATTCTTTTTTCCGATGCGCTATACTTGATTATTAAGTTTTAACAGTATAAACTATATAGGTCATCAAACACTAGGCCGCAATTCATCTTTTCGATAAGCACCTGCTGTCGTTAGCTATTGTTTATTGTAATATATAAACGCAACTGTAAGATTCTATGGAAAATAATATACAGTTCTGTGATCGGATAAAAGAAATAATTTAGGAAACTGAAAGATTAAATATACACCAATTTCCCAAATGCGATAAAAGTCCATAACTCCGGATGGCATTGTCCTTTCTAGCGTGTAGGTTTTATGTTCGGTAGATTTCGTGAGTAGGTAATTAGTGCAATCTACTAATTGTCTCCTTTTATTATTTGGCTTTTACATATACAGATAGACAAAATTTGGACCTTAAATAAAAACGATGATTTTAACTTTTTTAAACACTACTCAGAAATAATATATGTAAGTAAAATTAACAAATAATATTAAAATAATTATCCGTAATCAATAAAGTAAAATCCAATTATAATTATGGTGTGATATTATTAAAATATTATTAAAGTAAAATCAAATTATTATCATGGCGTATACTTAAGTTAACTATAACGCTACTACGCTACGGCTGGATAGATGACATTACACCAGCTGTTATGGCCAATAGTCATTACGTAAAAATACGACTGTTATCACTCCTTGTACAACTTATTTAGTTGAGAATGCATCCAATGTAATAAAATACTTTTATCTCTTATAATTAATCTTTAATATCATACTTTAATTATCCGTAATCAGTAAAGTTACATTCAATTATTATTACGGTGTAATTACTTAAATTAAAATTGGTCGGAGAGATGATACTGTAATAGTAGTTAATAGTAATTATATAAAAATATGATCATGATGATCATGTACAACTTATTTGGTAACTAAACGAAACTACCGCAGAAGTTCCCTTTATACTATGTAATCTCGCCCTATATCTGTTAATATGTTGCTTATTAAAGTCGAACTATATGTAGTTTATTAGTAGGTAATCACTTAATATGGTCCAGCGTCTTAACCATTCTAACGGTAATTCCTTACCAATATACGAATATCGCAAAATGAATTAGTTTATTGCTTATAAACTAACAGGGCTCAGAAAAATTAATTAAATTGAAATTGTACAAAACACATTCTCTGATACTTTTTAAATTTACTACTGTAATTGATTTTTCCGGGTTTTTGATTTTTTTGCTAATTTTTAATTTTTGTATTTTGACTAAATGTACTTAAATATTATTATAGGATTTCGATGTTTACTTGTTTATATATTACTTCCGTTGGAAAAATACGTATTTTTGGACAGTTTTTATGAATCAACTTAAGATATCTGAATGATAAAAAATTATATAGTCGATTTTAAAATTTTAACAATTATTAAAATATTAGTACATTAAAAAAAAATGTGAAATTTCATAAACATATATTGAAAGTAAGTATCAAATTAAGAATGATAACCAATAGAGTCTAACATATATTATTTTTAAATGTCTACTCAATTCTTTAACATATTATTTGCATAAAATTGCACGGAAATGTATTTTTCCCCTCCATTTAAAAAAAAGAGATGAAAAATTAGGCGACAATTTTCAGCATGTGCGTAATAATGTGATTATTGCAGGATAATTTTTTTGCAATATTCTCATTGTTATATACATTTTATTATAGGATATTTTCCTATTTTATCAAACTATTAGCCCTTTTTCGCTACTTACTTTTTTCCTATTTAGGTAACGAATTTTGAAAATAATAAAGACCTGGGCAATTTAATTTTTCGAATTTCTAAAATTTATATATAATTATTAAAAATTGAAATAAAGCTAAAAAAATTTGGTCTATTTTTCGAAAAATTTAATTGTTTTCTTTATCGTTATTAGCAGTCGACAGTTAATATTATAAAATTAAGGTTTAAATAATAAGAATTACGAATATTAATGACAGAAGTCCATCAGTATCGTCCTTTTTATTATTAAATTTTCTCCTCGTTCGTTTAGACACACTATTACTAAATGGACAATTTTCTTGGTTCAGTGAAAAAGAAAAGATGTTGTAAATAATTTTTAACAGCAGACACAATTCAGTAGTTCGGTAGATTGAAACTTTTCCTTTATTTCCGAAGTTTCTTGCGTCATAGTTTACTTCGGATAAAACATATTTCAGTTCCTATATTCAGAGCGTTAGAAACAAACAAATGGACATTATTTCTTACCTTGCGAGTTCGTGTTTCAACAAAACGTTTTTTTGAAACTCGCATTTTTTTAAATACGTTTAATGCACATATTTTACCACATTACTTTCTTACATGTATGGAAAAATATTATAAAAAAACATTCCAAAAAATTAGACTCGTGAATAAAATTTCGTCAAAATGAAGTAAACAGGGACAAGATTATTTATTTCGATTATCCTTTTATCCATCTTTGTTTATTAAGTCTATACGTAGTAAAAATTTTGTAGCAATACAGTATGTAGCAAATTAAAAATATGCTTTAGATTTTACTTATAGCTATTTGTTATTGCAAATAAATATCAATAAGGAATTTATCAATTGAATATGAGTCTAATGTCCAGTATCATTGTGATGTCACAAATAGCATTAGATATGTTTAATAAACAGTTAATATTGCTGTTAAAATGCGCATCACGAAACAATGCGCATTGGTGGAATTTTCAATTACTCCGACTTATTCGTTTCGACATCTCGCTCTGCACATCTAGCAATGAGTACATATTGACATTTTTGCATGTCACATGTCTTTATTTACTATTCTTTTCGTTTAGTTGCCACGCACGATCTTAAATTGCTATATGGTACAATTTATTCGTCGAGTTGTAGCCAATAACCATAATAAAATAAAATGTTCGGTCTTCGTAATGACTATATTGGAAAGTTCAATAACATCAATACACGCAATACACTGCGATTAAATTGAAGCTTAGAAAACGAAGAAAATATATAATTCGTAAATGCAACAAAAGTATTTAATCGTGATGACTACATAAATTGTGGTCATAATTTAAACATTTAATATTGATTTATTAAACAAACTGTACAATAGTTTAATAAAAATATTAATGGTGGTTTGATACCACGTATGAGCACCGAATAAGTAATTAAATTTTAAACACCCGATGTTATGATATTGGTTTTTAATTAATTTTTATTAGTTATTTTTTAAATTAGCCTTTACATCACAATTAAATGAAACTACGAGATGTAGTATTATTTCTACTTTCTTTAAGTTCTTTACCACCACCTAGGTTTCGTTATATTACAACATCTTCAGGTGGGCTTGTATCACTACGAAACCTTGGTCGTTGTAAAAAACTTAAAGAAAGTAGAAACATCACGTAGATTCATTTAATTTTGAATAATGAATTTCTACAAAATTAACGCCAAATATATTAAATACAGGCTTTACTTTACCATTTATATTAGTAATAAATGTGACGCTAAATATTTTCATATTTTGGGCCATTGAGCTTTTAGGCTCAGTAGGCCTGAAATATGAAAAAAGAAAAATAAACATTTATTCAAAACTTGAAAATGTGAAACAGAATAATAACATATTGTTATATTAGAACTATATTTTAAAACGTTACTTTCAAAAAATAAATGCTATGCAATGAAAATAATGCAAGACATTTTTACATCACTCAAATATCTTACAGTAATAAAGAAAATTATGTTTTCCTCTTGAAAACTATTGGGTTATCAGTAATAATTAGAACCCCAGCTAAAACGGTAATTTCATTGTCATAATAGTGGCAATATTTTAGATTTAAGACCAGTTAGTTTTAAGGTTAAAAGGGGAACGATTTTAAATAGTAATAAACTGTGGTCTACCTTAGTATAGATAAGTAACTAGGAAATTAATATTATAATATTAACAGAAATTTAGATTAAAATTAACTAGATATTAATGAGAGTAAGATTAACCAGGCAATTCATCTTATAATTTTAAAAGAAATTCTCTTAAAACGAAAGTGAAATGTATGCGTTATATAAGTCGGCAGTATCGAAAGTAAATGATTTGGTTAAAAATGTTAATTTAATTATAAAGAAAAAGGATATTAATTTACGTAGGTAGTAAAATAACCAATTATGAGATTAGGAGACAACATATCATATGTCAGTATATTTACTGCTACATTTGAATGAGTAACAAATGTCAACGTGATAATCAAGCGTGTCAACGACAGCTGTAACTTATTTAATTTGAAATAAAAGCTGGTAACTATGTAGGTACTAAAGGAAGGAACTGAAAATTTATGAGACAATGCATCACATGTTAATACATTTATTTCTACAGCCGAACGAGTAACAAATGTCAAAATGATTATCAAATATGCCAAAGATAGTAGTAATTCACTTAAGTTGAAAAAAGCTGGTAACTACGTAGGTACTAAAGCAAGGAACTGAAAAGTTATGAGACAATGCATCACATGTTAACATATTTATTGCTACAGTCGAACGAGAAACAAATGTTAAAATGATTATCAAATATGTCAAAGATAGTAGTGATTTACTAAGTTGAAAAAAGCTGGTAACTATGTAGGTACTAAAGCAAGGAATTGTAAAGTTATGAGACAATGCATCATATGTTACTATATTTATTGCTACTGTCGAACGAGGAACAAATGTCAAAACGGTTATCAAATATGTCAAAAATAGTAGGGATTTATTTAATTTCAAAAAAGATGGTAACTATGTAAGCACTTAAGTAAAGAATTATGTAATTATGAGATAATATGACACATATTTACTGCTATAGTCGAACGAATAACAAATATCAAAACGACAATCATATATGTCAACGATAGTGGTAATTTATTTAATTTGTAAAAACGAATAGTAACAATGTAGTTAATATATTCACTACAATCGTACGTGTAACAGATATCAATATTATATCTGTTACACGTACACGTATATTGCATCAACGATAATGGAGTGGTTAATAGTTCAGAGTTATACACCGCGAATACAAAAGGTATCGTAAATTAAACGGGCGTTATTTTGGAACCATGTGATATTGCATATGCACTGCTCATACCAACTAGGTGGAAAGTATAAATACCCACCTAGCTATTTTTAACCGACTTCAAAAATGAAGAGATTATAGATGTGTTGAATGCGTATATATTTTGAGATAGGTACATCGATTTCTTCGAGATTTCTGGGCCGATTTGCGTGATTATTTTTTTTATTTTATAGAGCATACTAGTGAAGTGGTCCCATATAATATTATTATGATCTGATGATGAGGTCTGGAAATGAACAACGAAATTCCTTAACGAATGACAATAATTCAATTGTGATTCAAGATATTTGCTGTTGGTAGTTGCTTTGCAAAATAACTACATAATCAATTGGACAGGGTCTGATGATAAGTTCTGGAAATGAACAATGGAACTCCTTAACAAATGGCAGTAAATAAACCGTTATTTAAGATTTTTGCTACTGGTAATCCCTACTTTACAAGAGTGCTGTTGGACTTCGGACACTTCGGATATAGCAAACGGAACTCCACAACGGTTAACAGTTAATCACTTGCGGCTACTGCTATTCTTTGTTTCTGTGTATTGTAAACTTTAGACATAGAGAAAATTATCTATTGGGTTGACTAAGAAATAATGAGACTTATTTAGGAAATTGTCTAGAAAATATGGGAAAGTTCTAGAAGCACCATTATTGAGGATATATAAAGATCACGGCACGCTCTCATTGATTCATTAGTAAGACGCGGCACTGTTAATAGGCATAAAATATGGACGACATTAAAACGCACGTGAACAATGTCTACTTTACGAGTATCAAACGATGCCTTTATAATATAGTAGTTACTCTGCTGTCTAAGCTACGCGTAATATGTGCGAACGCGTAGCTCCTTAACCAATGTCTGAAGCTACTGCAAAACGATGGTTTCAGCGGTTTCGCAATGTCGATTATCCCCTGAGTGATCAACCACACTCTGATTGACCACTGTAATTATATAGCAACAGGATAAAATTGTTGCCGATTAATGACACGCTGGCTAGCAACTGACCTCGGGTGCTTCCATGGAACTGTGGAGATTTATTTACATCGCTTGGGAAAAAGCTTGAAATACGGTGCGTGGGTACTACGTGAACTTAGCTCAGATCATACTTATTACGTACGTTACCCTCATTAATTATTAGCGAACCCAATTCATACCAGCTTTTCCCTGTCACTTTTAATAAGTATACAATATTCTAACAAAGAAAATAATTGAATGTCAGGTATAGTGTGATTATTAATACTACTAAACACTAGACATTCTAAAATAAAATATTTAGAAAAAAAGCTTCAAAAACGTAGATAATAAAAAGTGAAAAAATATTTAACTCAAAGTAGGTAAAGTAGGTAGTTATCTACAATAAGTAACAAAGTTACTTATTTTTGAAGACTATGCCAGAACTGCCGATCAACATAAACAAAATGTTATTACGTTTGTATTTATCTTCAACAATGAGGGAATAAATAGATTTCATTTAATGCTCTCTAATACGAAATTAAGATTAAAGTTCCTGCGCAAAGAAAATGAGTTTTTTTTCAAGGAGACAAAAACGACAATTAGATATAAGTGCTATTAGAGTGTGGGATGAAGCGAGATTAGAGAAATAAATACACAAAACAATAATTAGTTCATCTGTTGTTCCATATAATTTTATTTGTGTCAAATAAAATTACGCTTTCGAGATTGCCGATGTAGTTATTAATATTTGGATTGTTATTTGTTTATAATTTCATGAATTGTAAATAATTTTATTAATATATTCTATGTATTTTCAGGAATAATTTGAGTAAAGCATGATAACGATTTGTTTGCGTGAATACAAATTAAACAGCCGAGAGTCAAATAGTAAGATAATTTCAAGTATTATGTTGAAAAATTATTAAGAATATCTATATATTATCAGCGTTTCCTATAAAATGTACCTAATGTATCTGAATTTTTTTTTTTAAATAATGAAACAGTTAAGCAAATAGTTCTTAATATTGAATATTGCTGAGAAAAAATAAGTTCAAAGGCTGTGGACTTTTAAGAATTTTCATTTATCAATTTAGCTATCTGTCGGTTGGAATCGGTACCACATACGTTTTGAGTTTTAGAAGAGTTCTAAAGAATGATTCATCTAATCGTAATGTTAAGAAGCTTGTGCAAAAAGATTATGATTTCCTAACCAATATCAGTTATAAAAGTAATTTAAATATTGAAATTAGGATTTATATATATGTATAGATGTTCGCTACTTTTAAATAAAGTCATATATTATATACATAATTTGAAAAAGGACTTTTGGCTTCGAACAAAAATTCAAAGGATTTTTTCTTTCCATTCTGGAAGAACAGCCACAAAGTCCTACGACATCCTAGTCTACTTTAATCATTATGGACGCCAAGTACTTGTTGGCTATTATTTAATCCGACATTGACAAAAATTTACAAATTATTAATGTCTACTGTTACCATTTGGTGACATTTGATTATAAAGTTTTTGGCGTCATAAAAAATTCAAAAATGAAAATATTAAAAAAAATAAATGTGAATATATCTGTATTTACTTATTATAGTTTTGACGGCTTTATACTAAATCAAACCGCCAAAATGCATATTGAAGATACGTGTTGATAAATATTTCATAAAATTAGACTTTATAACAACAAACATAAAACATATTCAGTATAGTTGAAATTAGATGGGTATTTTAAAAACCGTCCGCATTTCGGCATGTCAGGCATATATGTATTCATTTCAATCACATCTTGGATACACTCATTTCACAAGAAAGAATCCAGTAACGAGATAAGATTGATTTAAACTTTTGAACTAAGTAATTGTTTATCAATAACCGTAAATAACAACAAAATAAATCTAAACATGTCTAGTTCTACGTGGATGTACGTTCAAAGAAGCAAGTGGTCTTAGTCTATTAATATACTTGAATAGTTAAAATATAAAATACAACATTTTCTTTATCTAATAACATAATGAATAATGCTTTTAGGATATAAATAATCTTTAATTATTCAAATGATGTAAATTAGCAAAGTAACAAACTTCCTCTGGTAATATTACAAATTACTATTCATCATTTTCCTCTTCAAATATTATAATTAAAAACAGTTCTGTATTTAACGTCAGAGCCATTATTAATCATTTTATCTGAATGCTGTTTCCGCCCACGAATTTCACTTAACAAAGACGTAAAGTTGATGTAAACGACGAACTTAGTTGGATATTGGCCAAATCGATTTAATATCAACGTCGTAACAAGATGTATTTTTGTTTCGATAGATACGTGTATACTGAGACGTTTCCTCTAGCGGTGACTAATGCTGTGACCTGATAGAAGTTCAAGATTTTGCTCGATGATGAAATTGCTAGGAATACAGCAAATATTTCCATCCCTAGTGAACGAGGTATTGTCTTTCTATATGTGTAAACTTTTGAACTTGTAAAAACATTTTTAATGTTTTTTAAAAAGTGCATTGAATATTATAACGTGTAGGCGTAATTAGTTCTAAGTAAAGTTCAACATTTTGCTCGATGATGACATTACTAGGAATACAGCAAATACTTTCATCTCTAGTGAATGACGTATTGTCTTTTTAAGTGAGCAAAGTTTTGAACTTGTAAATACATTTTTCATGTTTTTTAAAAGGAATTGTGTCTATTATAACGTGGAGGCTTCATTAATTCTAAGTAAGTTAAATTCTTATTGGATAGTGCTCTTGTATGGATATATTGCATGTAGGTACGTATATATTTATGTATCTGTTTATTAGCATCCATTTATGAGTTTACTGTTTGATCAAAATTTTAGTTGGCAGCATCAAGTAAATGATAAGTCTTTGTGATTTCAATAGGATACACTTTCTCAAGCGTCTCTAAGACATCACCATCCGACTAAACGAAGATTTACTTTTATCAAACAATCTTATTACCACTAATTGACTGTGTCATTTATTAGTTGTGCTATCCTCATTTTAATGAAAAATATTTAACAGATTATAACTTCATTGCCAAGTTTAGAGATTTGTCTGCTTACGGTTTTACATTAGTCGTGAATATTTATCGATCTCTTACGAAAAATCATTTATCGCCTAAGCAGCAAAATTTTGGAAACAACTGCATTCTGACACTAGGAATGTATCCTTGATAAATATCTTCAAAGATCGATTAAAAATTATTCGTCCTTTCTTTCCTTTCTTAAGGATAAAAATCTTTACTAGAGTCAATATTTATATTCTAATTTATTTGCCTTTTTTTAATACAACCAATTATCGTTATTATTTATTTAGATTCTGATTTTCTATTTTTAATATATGCACCTTATGTTTTATATTCTAAATTCCCTTACAGTCAATGAAATATTAAAATTTTTCAGTGTAGTTGTGTGGATAGCAAGAGACTTCTATTCCAGCAATAAGTCCTCTATACGTATTGTACATTAAAATGTTGGTTAAGTAATACCTTTTGTAAGACTTGGGACAATTTTGGGAGATTTATTTATGAGGCGTTAATTTGTTTCACATCAAAGTTTATAAGCTAGTCATAGATTATATTAGTCATAGATGTCGTCGCCGTGGTGTGTTGGGTTGATCACAAGGCATACTGCCTTTGACGATGCGACGCACCGCGGCGACCCTGGTTCGATTCCCGGCAGTTCGTCGAACGGGGCTGGACCAGTGTTGTGGTTGGCTGTAAGAGATTGCTCTTCTAGCAATAAGCCCGCCATACGTACCAATTAGATACATTAAAGTAGATAAATAAATAAATAAATATATTATAATAAATTATATAGATAGTTAAATTCAGTGTAAATAATTATTCTGCTTGAAAGGAATATACCAAATATTGACATAATTTCTAAAAACTTTTACCATAATCTAAGTACACCCAACCACATCAAGCCAGAGAAAATCTCTGTCACATTTGTGCATAATCCTGTGGGAATCCTCAACTGAAAAGCTGCTAAGCAATATATATATATATATATATATATATATATATATATATGTATATATATATATATATCTATATATATATTAAAATGCAGGGATATAAAAAAGTATTTCTCTGTTATCAAACTTGGGGACGAAATTTGTTTCCGCTGAACCAATCGAGTAGTTAGGAAACACCCAATGTAAGAAAGGAAAGGTGTGAGATATGAATTTTCATTGTGTTTGATGGCATGATCACCTTTGATTTTTAACAGCGTACATCATATATCAGGAAAACAGCCTATAAAAATTACTTCAATTTCAAATGATTTCAGTCTAATTGCCTTAATAAATAAAGAAATGACAATTATTTTTTCGTCGTCTATGGAAATGATATTAACATAAATTTTATTTACACAAAAAATACTATTAACACAAATTTTATTTTTGCTCAAAAAAATTACTTTTAATTTAAAGGGTGTATTCCCTACTTTTATTACATTGTCATTACCCCTTTATTGAGAGAATTACCATACAAGGTATTGTTTTATTCCTTTAATAATAAATTGTATTTAGTTTTTAAATATAAAATAGTTTTTTTTTAAATCGTTTAATACATTATTTTTTTAAAAATAACGAATCTTTGCCTTTATTTTCATACCCCCTAAGCTTTTCAATATATTTTGAACCTTTTTGAATTAGTATTGACTATTTACCAAAATACACTGGGCTAGTATGACTCTTATGAATTAATCACATAATTGCTTAGCAGCTTTTCAGTTGAGGATTCCCACAAGATTATGCACAAATGTAACAGAGATTTTCTCTGGCTTGATGTGGTTGGGTGTACTTAGATTATGGTAAAAGTTTTTAGAAATTATGTCAATATTTGGTATATTCCTTTCAAGCAGATTAATTATTTACACTTAATTTATCTATCTATATAATTTATTATAATATATTTATTTATTTATTTATCTACTTTAATGTATCTAATTGGTACATATGGCGGACTTATTGCTAGAAGAACAATCTCTTACAGCCAACCACAACACCAGTCCAGCCCCGTTCGACGAACTGCCGGGAATCGAACCCGGGTCGCCGCGGTGCGTCGCATCGTCAAAGGCCGTATGCCTTGTGATCAACCCAACACACCACGGCGACGACATCTATGACTAATATAATCTATGACTAGCTTATAAACTTTGATGTGAAACAAATTAACGCCTCATAAATAAATCTCCCGAAATTGTCCCAAGTCTTACAAAAGGTATTACTTAACCAACATTTTAATGTACAATACGTATAGAGGACTTATTGCAGGAATAGAAGTCTCTTGCTATCCACACAACTACACTGAAAAATTTTGATATTTCATTGACTGTAAGGGAATTTAGAATATAAAACATAAGGTGCATATATTAAAAATAGAAAATCAGAATCTAAATAAATAATAACGATAATTGGTTATATTAAAAAAGGCAAATAAATTAGAATATAAATATTGACTTTAGTAAAGGTTTTTATCCTTAAGAAAGGAAAGAAAGGACAAATAATTTTTAATCGATCCTTGAAGACATTTATCAAGGATACATCGCTAGTGTCAGAATGCAGTTGTTTCCAAAATTTTTCTGCTTAGGCGATAAATGATTTTTCGTCCCCAAGTTTGATAACAGAGAAATACTTTTTTATATCCCTGTATTTTAATATATATAAATATATATATATATATATATATATATATATATATATATGTATAGATATATATATATATATATATACATATATATATATATATATATATATATATATATATATATACGGACGGAAAGAATTCAACTGCGGACAGCTACGAAATTTTAAAAAGAAGTTTAGGTTTTTGACATTACAAAAAAATCGATTAGTACCCGAGTAAAGTTTCTTTGTACTGAAGTGTGTACGAAACCCTTTTAATGATAATTCTACCTGTATTTAAGTGCTATTTTATACCAAATATTCGAAGTTCTAAGGCACATATTTTTTAAGATATTTACTATTACGATATAGATCGGTCTAAAAACGCTGAATAACTTTACCAAATTTTAATTTTTGAGAAAAATAATAAATATTAAAATTTCTGAGAGAAAAGGCGGTTTCACGCGGATGGGCAAGAGACGGAAGCCTTATGAGATCACCGTAAGAGTTTTGCCTTGTGCGATAGGGA